>CAUYQV010034591.1:0-13664 GCA_963574575.1 Galagoides demidoff | reverse complement strand
CTACAAGCTTTACTCAGTAGATAAGGAGAGTGGAGAAAGAACGCAGACACACATTTCCTATGGGAGAAGTCTCATCCCTTAGCTTGGAAGCAATATGAGGCACAGACATGCCAGAGAGAGGGGAAGACCATCATCTCTGACACTGAGGAAGATGCGTTTTATGATACACAATGAAAAGAAGTCAACAAAGATCGCACGGTTTGCAGCAGGCAGGAGAGAAACCATTTTCTGCTGTGAGACATGCAGGAAAGAGGCAGCCTGGGCTCCATCCGGGAGAGGGCTTCAGGGGGTATCACACTCAGAAGTCAATTACAAACAAAAATAGGCAAAAACACTTTAATTATTTTAGGTAACCTAAAATAGATAATAAAATCATCAGGCCAGTTCTTATGTATGTTTCTCTCTTAGAAAACTATAGGATAATTAGAAGTGATCCACCAACCTCTTTTCTGCCCCAAATAAGTAAGAGCTGGGGAGGATGCGGGGGGCAGAAAAATCAACTGGAAATAAATTGCCCCAGTTTGGAAGACGTGGATACCTGTTTCCTGGCTGGGCCTGACTGATACAGCAGTTAATGCTCCAAGTGTGCGCGTTAGACACATGCCAACCCTGGGGCTGTTTTCGGCTCACCTTGATGGGAAGGGGGAGTGTCCTGCACAGAGGAAGACCTTAGAAAGCCCCAGGAGGTTCAGACCCACTACTCGCCAAGTCCTGCGTTCTTTCTTGCCACATGTTGCCTTCGGCTAAGAACCACATTATTAAATCAACTCTAAAGAGTCGCAGTTACACACACCTCATTTTATTTTATTTTATTTTATTTGTTTTTGAGACGGAACCTCAAGCTGTCCCCCTGGGTAGAGTGCCATGGCATCACAGCTCACAGCAACCTCCAACTCCTGGGCTCAAGTGAGTCTCCTGCCTCCGCCTCCCAAGTAGCTGGGACCACAGGCGCCCGCCACAACCCCTGGCCATTTTTTGGTTGCAGCCATCATTGTTGTTTGGCAGGCCCGGGCTGGGGATTCGAACCCGCCACCTTAGGTGTACGTGGCTGGCGCCTTAGCTGATTGAGCCACAGGCGCCGAGCCCACCTCATTTTATTTTCATCTCAGTGCCACCGCTTACCAGACAAGCCATTCAATCCCACTGAGCCTCAGTTTCTTCCTCTGTAAAATGGGGGGAAGCATCTACCTCTAGGGATTACTGTGCATTTTTTTAAACTGGGGTGTTTTTAATTATTTAATTAGATCATAACTGTGTACATTACTGCATTTATGGGGTACAATGTGCTGACTCTATACACAATCTAGAATGTTCACATCAAACTGGTCAACATGTCACTCACCTCACTTATTCAATTGTTGTGTTTAGACATTTCTACTCTTCTGTTAATATATTTGACACGTATGCTCGTGATACGCACAGTAGGTGAGGTCCCACCAGTACCCTCCCGCCGCCATACTGTGCTGTTTGAATAGAACCGCTGCTCTGTGTGGCGGCTCTCAGAAGTGCTTGGCACCCACCAGCTCAGGAATCTGAGCTCTGATTCACTCTCGCCCTTATCATTACTCCCCATCAGCCTCGGCTGCTTCTCCTTTGTGAGGAAAAGTGTTAATGATAAACATCGGCCCAGGTGCATCTCCAGTTTGCAGGCCGTGTGCTCATAAGGCTCCTCCACTCATTCAGTGAACGTGTGAGCTGAGCTCCAGCCGGGTGCTGAGGACACAGGTGAACCAGGCCACCCCCCACCCTACAAGGGCCAAAGGGTCATGGTGCAGGGATCATAATAGAAGGGGGCAGTGCCAGTGGCAGGGCCCCAAGTCGTCCTTGGTTTCCTTCCTTACACTGAGGGACACGATCAGTGGCTTCCTGGAGGAGGTGGCATTTGAACTGCAATCTACATGTTGGGAAGAGGAAGCAGGAGGTAGCGGTAGGCCCATCCCCCATCCTGTCTGACCTCCAGACCCCCGTCTGTGAGCAGTGGTGCAGGATGGCCAAGGCTCTGGCTCTGGAACTAGCCTGCTCGCCCCTCACGGGACTGGACCTGATGGTCCCATGCCTCTGTCTCCTTATCTGTAAAATGGAAGAATAGCAGCGCCTGGCTGACAAGGATGGTGGAAGGCCAAACAGCTGAAGTCACGTAAAGTTCTTGGCCCCCAGTATGGTCATTGCTCTCCAAATGGTGCTGCAGACAGAATGCTTTTGTGTCACCGAGAACTTCTCGGCCTCTGACTCTCTGGCTTTGCTCCTGCCCGCAGCTGCCACCTTCATGGAGCACTGGAAGCGGAAGCAGATGCGGCTCAATTACCTCTGGGACCTCACAGGCTTCGAGGAGGAGGAGGTCAGTGGGTTTGGTGCCGTGCATGCCCCACCCTCCCCCACAAGCCCCTGTCTCCTGCCAATGCCCTCCCCGGATGCGCCTGGAGACCTGAGGGTCTCGGCCCAGGCCTAGGCGAGTGAGGTCACTCCCCTCTGGCTTCTCAGTTGTATCCCTGACATTACAAACACCCTCAGTTGCCAGGGCGACAGTTTTATGTCTGCTAAAGTGTCTTTGATCTCCATGCTCACATGGACACACCGCCCATCACCGCGGTCTCAGACACATGCCAAGGCTCACCACGCTGACCTCATCGCATCTGGGGGCTGCCCAGACTGTGGCGCAGCAGCCCTGTGGGTGTGGGGAGGGAATGGACGCTGCCCACGGGTCCCCAAAGACAGCTGTGACCATTTGCCTCCTCCGGTGCCGAATCCTCACTCCTCAGAGCCGGCTCTGCCTGCAGCCAGGCGCGGCTGAGGACCGGGAATGAGCCCTGGCTTACATTCTGACACCAGAGAGGGGACAGTCCAGGGCCAGTGGCCCCTGGGATGCTAGGTAAACTCCTCTCCCCTGACTGCCAATTCCTGTAGGAGTTCCCTATGGGCTGTGTGGGCATGAAAAGGAGCAGCAGTCCCTACAATGAGCCTTGGCACAGAGCAGAGGCGACCTCGTGGGCTTGCTGGAAGGTGTGGCCATGCTGACCACTATTTAACTTTATAAAACATGCTCACTTTTTAAAAGAGGAACCTCTTACGTGCTGTCATTACAAGGTGGAAATATCTTCCATCATTTTCTCTGGGGTCCACCCACCCAAGTTCCACCCTGATTTGGCAGCTCCCTGGCTGTGTGACCCGAGGCAAGTGGCTTAACATCTCTGTGCCTCCACGTCCTCACCTCTCAAAAAGGCACTGAGGAAGTGTCTTCCCTGGATAGTCTGCATGGGTTGATAGATAGAAGGCCCTGAGAGCAGGGTCCCACATGCAGTCACCCTATAAATGGTCACCCAGCTGGCCATGACCAGGCCACACCTGTGCCCACCCAGTGACAGCCTCAGTCCTCTCCACGGCAAGGCTCTTTATTCTGTTTCACGAATGACCAGACCAAGAATGTCAATCAGCACACAGTTTTCAAGGGCAGAGCCAGGGATGGAACCCAGGGCTTTGTCCCCATGGCAGGGTTTAGGACAGCTATCTTTCTGTTTCAATTAGAAAAGTCTACATAGAACAAAAAGCAGTCACCACCTTACTTTAGAAGTCGCCTTCTGTCCTTGCCACAGTGTCCCCATGGCTGGGGGACATTGGGAGCCAGTCCCCTTTGCTCAACTCCATGGGGGACACAATCTCCTGATCCCGACTTCTGGGGAGCTTGATTTGGGGAGTGGGTGAAAGAAGCCACTTGGCATGAGCCCCAAGATGCCTGAGTGAGTTCCCCAAAGTGAGTCACCCTCATGTCCCCAGGACCTCATTGGGATAGTAACCTCAGGTGGAAGTGGCTGCCCTTCCAGGTGGTCTAAACCCAGGTTTGAAAACTCAAAACAGAAGGATGCTCGTGTCCAATCATTTGGACTGTGTACTCCTCAGCTGAGTTTGAGAAACTTCAGTCTAGCTGTGGCTTGGGAATTTCCAAAAACACAGCCCCTACCAAACTAACAGCCAGACAGTCACCCTAGAGTCTGGCATCCCACCCCCCAGGATGGGCCACCTGTATCCATTTTACCTTCATCCTGGTTCTTAAGAAAATCGTCTTTAGCAGATGGGTCCTATTTCTTAAAAAACAACCTAAGTAACGAAATCTTTGTGTTTTTTGTTTTGTTTGGTTGTCACTCTTCTGGTTCCCTGAAGGAGGCCGTCAAGGTTTGGAAACTTCTGTCGCTCCTCTGTCTTCTCATAGCCTGTCTCCCTGGGAGAGGGACCTTCTCACGCACCTACTCCGTCTGTTCTCCGCGCGGCTCTTCCACTGCGGGCAGGGTCTCTGCTTTCTCTCCCACTCGGGGGTCTCTCTTAACCTGTTCTTCCATTCCAGTGCCCTTCGCTGACCTGCTGTGGGCTCCCCTGAGGCCTGGTACCTCTGCTGTGGGTGCGCTTGCTGACACTTAACTGCATCTCTTCTGACCCCCACGGCTTCTCAATAGAATGTCTCGGGGACCAGTTCACGGCTGGGTGTTCCCTGCAGCCAGGACACAGGGGCCAGATTCCTTTTCTGTCCCAGTGGGCTGGGGTGCCCACCATCTAGACCAGACACGGGGAATGTTAAATTGGAAAGATTATTAGCAGCCAACCATGAACTGGCCCCAGAGGTACCCTCAGCAAACATGCAGCCTCATTAGCCTCGTGTGCTCACAGCGAGGATCTCGGACTCACAGTCAGCTGGGCCTCCATCTGGACTTGGTCTCTTCCACAGGATCACCCCCGCGCTGAGTACGAAGCCAGGGTCTTGGAGAAGTCTTTGAGGAAAGAGTCCAAAAACAAAGAGGTACGATGGCCGCTGCCAGGTGTCTCTCCCTGCAGTGATGCGCTGTAGACCAGAGTCAGCCCAAATAATAGATATTTTAGTTTCTGTAAGTCTGTGCTGCAGCTACTCACCCCTGCCATTGCTGCTTTGAAGTAGCCAGAGAAGATAGGTGAACAAATGGGCGTGTCTGTGTAGCAATAAAACTTTATTTACAAACACAGGCAGGGGGCCGGGTTTGGCGGGAAGGCTGTGGTTTATCAAACCTGCTATAGTCTACCTCCTTGACGTGTCCTAAGGGTGATCTCAGACTTCAGCAAACATTTTTCTTTGAAGGTTTTTGAGGCACACATGCCATTGGTCCTATCTGCCCCACTGTGCTCTGTGTTAAACAATGAAATGGAAGCATTTGCCAGGCCAGGGTCCCTAAGCAAAGGGGCAATTCCTTGTTTCACTCAGAGACTGTGAGAAGGAGGGAGAGAAATGTTTTTGTGATGTTCTTGAGGCCCTTTCATGTTCTAATAAATGCTATCTTTTTCCTTAAACTTCTCATTCAAATTGACAGTCATGGCTCTGTGCCCGTAGCTCAGCAGCTAGGGCGCCAGCCACATACATAGGAGCTGGCGGGTTCAAACCTAGCCCAGGCCTGCCAAACATCAACGACAACTGCAACCGAAAAACAGCCAGGCATTGTGGCGGGCTCCTGTAGTCCCAGCTACTTGGGAGGCTAAGAGCAGAGAATCACTTAAGCCTAAGAGTTTGAGGTTGCTGTGAGCTGTGACACCACGGCACTCTACCAAGGGTGACGTAGTGAGAGTCTGTCTCAAAAAAAGAAAAAAAAATTGACAATTGTGTTTGCAGCCCAAGTGCTGACAGACCTCTCCAGGTGCTCAGCCACTGGTTTAATGGTGCTTTTCATGTGACCGGGGATAGGGGAGCAGGGAGCCGTGCTGAGCCCTGCCAGACTCTGAGGCAGGAGAAGTTGGCACTGGCTTCTGAAGAGATCAGAAGGGATGCTCCTCCAGGTTCCCAGACTTTGCTGACACCTTTGTATTTTCAGACTTTGGGACTGATCAGACAAATGCTTAAGTTTCTCTACCCTTGTCAGATATGCCAGGGGGACAGAACTTGGTGGCCCAAAGTGGCTAGGGGGTCACAATTGCCATAGTCCAATCTGGAGAGCAAAGTGGGTACTGCAGAAAGCCCCCAACCCCCAACTTGGTCCTGCTACAGTTGGAAAAACTGTCCCTTCCTAAACACCCGTTAGAGTCTGGGCAGGATTGGAGGGTGTGAAGAATTCGCTCACAAAAGTAGGACGTGGAGGAGCCACCTGACAAGGGAACAGAGCAGCCCGTGTGCATCTCCTGCACAGCAATTCTGAGCCTTTGAACTGGCCCTCAGCCCCGCTGGACCTCACTGTCTCCTGGTAAAACATAAGGCCTGGACGCCACCGTCTCTGAGGCCTGAAAGCCTCCATGGTTTTTCAGAGCAGCGTCCCAGGATCTAGACTTGGGTTAGGATGTCTCAGGAATCAGCGTAGGACCCCCGAGAGTCCACCCTGTGCCTTTGGGGTCGCACCTCTTGGAGGAAGCATAGATGGGTATTTCATGTCTTAAGGAGAAAAAAAGGAGGTGTGGCACACACCATGCCATCTATGCCAAGGGACTTAGCCAAGCCGAAACGACGGACCTGGACAGTGGGTGCTGGAAACCACCTCTGGGGCACAGGGTCCCTCTGATTCTGTGGCCCGTGGCTTGGTTTTGACCCACCTCAACAGAACAACAAAAGTGTCGGGGTTGTTTTTACTGAGCTCTCATGGTGGCCCCAGGCCCTGTCTGCTTCTGATGGGCCTCACCCTTTATTTTCTCCTTCATTTCATTTCGTTCCCGTGGCTGCTTTTGGTTTTGATCCTCCCCCCGCCCAGCTGTGCCACTAAATATATTTATGAAACAAAAACCCACCACTTCATTGGCCTGTTAACTTTGGGCTTCTGGGTGTGGCTTCCTCCTCGCCGGCATCAAATGCTCACGGTGAGCCGTGTCTTTGCACACTGCACCCTGTTGAGATCTCAGCAGCCGTCTCATGCCGTGACGGAGCCCAGTGGGCAGCTCACACGGAGTCTCTGTTTTGAAAACCTGCATCTTCTGTGTCTGTGACTCCTGCTGGAGCCTTTCTTTTAGACAGCGGTTCTCTGTCGTCTCTTATTTGTTTAAAACGCCGAGAGCCCAAATCGCCTTGGCAGCAAGCTGGCCAGCGAGCACACGGAGGGGCAGGCCTGCTGCCAAGGGGGCGTCGGGCCCCAGGACTGGGGGTCTGAGGTACCTCCTCGTGCTTCACCCCACGGTGCTCTCTCTCCCCCTCCACCCGCCCTCAGAAGCGCCGGCATATTCCAGAGGAGTCAACAAACAAATGGAAGCAGAGGGTTAAGACGGCCATGGCGGGGGTGAAATTGGTACTTTTCTATTTGGGGGCAACGCGAGTCTTGACTGTTTGCAGACAATCCAAGTCGATCGTGTTTTCCTCGGCAAACTCTGACTGTTGTATTTTATTTTTAACATTCACGTCCATGTTTCTTTGCCTTCCTTCCGCACCCAGTGAGCCCGGCGTGTGCTGAGATGGCACTGCATGGCTATGGTGGGTCCGTGTGCGGGGGCGGCGCTGGCTGTATTTGGAGCTCGTGAAACATGCTTGTCGCACTTGCCTGCGAGTGGTTAACATGCATGCGACCCACCCCGGAATGAGTGGCCTCCCCTGTGATGTCCGTGTCAGCTTCCTGTGACATTGTGATACGTGAATTTTCCTATTTAAAGTCCACCCCTGTCTGAGGCAGCCCAGGTTAGGGACGAGCTTCTGCCTGAGACTCCTCCAGACCAAGCCGAGCTCGGGCCCTGGAGCTGTGGGCCGGCGTCGCTGCAGACCGCTGTTGCCATGCAGCAAACAACATTTTAACCTGCAATGCGGGTTGCTTGTTTCGACTTGCTCCACAAATGAAAAAATAACTATTATGGTCTGGGTGGCAAATGGCAAAACATCTTAGATCCTCCAGCCCTAAAAGTGAGACTATCAGCAGAAGAAATAGACTCCAGGCTTCTCCCAGAGGAGGGTCTAACAGTCTTTAGAAAGGCATCTGACAGCATTACACCCGGACCCGAAGGGGTCACGTCTTTAAACAGCTGTTACTTCTATTATTAGGTAACGTTTCATAGGTGATAAGGTCCCGGGTGCTTCCTTGAACAGTATACATTCACATGGGCACATCACCTGCAGGCAATTTTTATGGTTTTTCTGAGTATTTCTGTTGTCCAAGAGTACACTCAGACATGCACACACATGGACACACATGCACACACACACACAGGCTCGTGTCCCCCGTGACAGTTCCAGCAAGTGACCTGCATTGTCTGTGTTATAGACGGACAAAGTAAAGCTGACCTGGAGAGACCGGTTCCCGGCCTACTTCACCAACTTGGTGTCCATTATCTTCATGGTAAGTTCACGGAAGGCTGAGGTGGGAGGAGGTCAGGGAAGCCCAGAGGAGCTGGTTGGATCCCGTGAAGCCAGTCACCTGGGGCATGGGCGTCCTGTCCTTTTGGGGCAGTGCATGGGTGGGGGACATTTCTAACACAAGAAGGGGCCAGGGTTCCAAAGTGACCCCTGAGGGGGCTCCCCACAATCCTGTGAGTATGTGAGATGACCTCAGGTGTCCCTGACACATGGCTTTCGTTTTGAGGACATATTTAATTAAGCAACTAGTATTGCAAACCTAGGATTTTACAGCTATTACTTAAAGACAAAACCAAGAAATTTATAAGAAAACCATTAAATAAATAGCACAGAGACTGGAGAGGAATCATGTGGTGCTGCTTGGGGACCTGTGGGTCTGTGGCTCGGGTCGGGGGACAAACACCATATGGCTGTCAGGGGACTTCAACCCCAAATTGACTCTGCCTTGGCCCATACTGGCTGTCCTCCCATCATGCACCACGTGGTCAGGGCCACCTGGTCACACCAGAAGTGACAGTACCCTCAGCCAGCCCAGGAGCTCTAAGGCAGAGCCTGTATACTGCCCGGCCCATGGAGTGAGGCCGGTCGGGTGGGCTGCTCCAGGATCCCTGTGTCTGGACAAACTGGGAGGCAGGCTGGGGCTATCTTGGTTTTCTTGGTTGCATTGAGGGTGAGGCAAGGACCCCCCTAGCTGAGTAATGGAAAGTGGTGTCAGGACTCAATCTCCCCTCATGCTCTCAGGCACAGAGATAGGGATCTCAACTGATGAACCCAGAGGAGGGCCTCAGTGGTGGAGGCCCCACGATCATCCCAGTTTACCCTGGAGAAGGGTGGCCATGCGGTGGCAGCAGAGGGCTGCTGTGGTCTCCAGGCGACTCTGGGTGAGAGTGGGCTCAACCTTGATTTGAGGATGATGTGTCCCCTCTGACCAGGCACCAGGATGCGTGCTGGGGGATGACTGGAGCAGGACATGGTCCTTCTCTGCCTCAGAACATTCCCAGCCCTCAACCAGCATGGGAGATGTGGCTCAGGAGCAGGAAGCTCCCCACATGCTGCTGCTCCTGGTGAAGGGAAAGCAGCCTCACAGAAGGGCCAGTGAGGGCTGGGGCGGAGGCGGTCTGGCCGTCCAGGGCTGGTCTGGCGAGTCTGCGGTGCCATCAGAGCCACTGGCTTCTCTGACCTTCCCTTCACCCATCCTCTGCATGGGTCACTCTCGGTCACAATGTGGCTGCCTTACCTCCAACATCACCTCTGCTCTCCAAGCAGGAAGAAGGGGAAGGGCTGGAGAAGGAGATGGGCCCCGAAGCCACCCCTCCTTAAAGGCGCTTTCCTGGAAGACCCATCCATACCTCTGCTTGCATCGCACTCATCAAGGCCGTTTCTCACGGCCGCCCCACTCTGCAGCCAGGCTGAGAGATGAGTGATACCTTCTCAGCAAGGCTGATGACAGAGGGAGGGCAGAGGGTATCAGGCAGGGAGCTAGCTGGCTCTCCTTTCCCAGCCCTCAATGCCTGGTAAACTGCTGTCACAAGTAGATTGCACTCAAGGTGCTGATGAGGACATGGCTTAGTCCCTGACTTGGGAACTTTAGGCAGTGAACAAAGGTTATTGAGCACCTGGCATGTACCCCTAGGCCCCTGGTCCTTGCAACTAGGCAAGTAAGCAGGCTGCAAACCCAGGCCCTCAGGCACTTGTGGTCCAGAAGGGAGATTGCCTCTGGAAGGAAGGCTGCTGTGGAGGCCTGGTATGGGGGGTGTCTGCTGGGGTGGAGGCCCCTGGGCTGAGTCTCTGCAGGTCTGGCCCCATTTTCATCTCAGCAGACTGGCACAGAGATGCCTTCGAGGCCAGGTGACGCCTTCCCTAGGGAGGGGCCTCTTGGCAGGCTGCAGGGGTTTTCCGTGGAAAGCCCTGGTTCCTGGAGCTAGCCGGAGCATGGTCCCCACACCCTGCAGAAGGGCTGCCCCCTGTCTGGGTGTGCTGTGGGTAGGTGCTTCCCTAGGTAGGGTGTGGTCACTAGCAGAAGTCTGCAGAAGCCAGAGTTCATGGCATGTGGCAAGAGTTAATAGCCCAAGATGTAAAGTAAGAGCTTTGGGGGGAGATTTCTGCATGCTGAATGAACCCCAAGCAGTAGCTGGCAGACACACAGCACAGCCCAGGCCTCCCGGGCCTGTCCTAGGTGCCACATGTGACCATGCTATCAGGGACAGGTCTGTACTGCGTGGGCATGCAGTGTCCTGGGACACAGGGGACATGACAGAGCCTCATGTGATAGGTGGGTTCACACATTTGAAATGCCAGCTTGTCCACCCTTCCATCCATCTGTCCAGCCCCAGTGAGTGCTCAGGATTGGGCATCCACACCCCTGGGCAGGATGGGGCAAGGACCAGGTCTTCCTGGTTGAGCTAGGCCCATAAGGAAAATGAAAAGGAACCCAGGCAGGCAGATGTCCTCAGTGTCCTCATCCATGAGACAGACAGACAGCTGTGTGTGGAACAAACTTGTCATTGCGGCCAGCTCCACCCCGTCTCTCCGGCAACCGCCAGCCCGAGTTTTAAGGAATGTTCTGTCCCACGGTGGGTTTGGCAAGAGGAGGGGCTCACCCTCATGGATGAGCCAGAAGGGTGTTGCTGCTCCTGAGTAGGCTGGGAGAAGGGACCTGATCCATCTCCCAGCCAGACCTGTCACCTGCCCCACCCAGGCCCCGCCCTTCTCCTGCAACAGGGTAGGGTCTCCAGAAGGTGGCTGGGAGCCCCGCACACCATGTGAGGATGTCACTGCTTCTAGTAGCTCAGGGTCTCCCTAGGTTGGGGAGAGAAGCCCCCACCCAGTGGTCAACCTGTTCTAGGACCCAGCCAGGACAGCCACTGCAGTGGTGGCTGTGCTGTGTCCTGCACACTGCTTGGGAATGGTACCTGGGCCCCACAGCAGTCGGTATTAGAAAGACCTCCTGGACTGCAGACTTGGGTGGACCCACCTGGTAAATCCTGGCTCCAGAGCTGGGTGACCAGCCTATCTACGTAACCTCTCTGAACCTCAGTGTCCTCATCCATGAGAGAGAAACTAGCCCCTCATTCTCTGTCTGTTGCGGGGAGGGGGGGCACAAAATGTTAATCTTTGTTTTGAAGCAGAGGAGCTCAAGGGGGGGACCTGGACTGGGGAAACAGATGGGGAAGGTCCAGGGAGGCTGGGGGGTTCCCCAGCCAAGAGCATCCCCTCCCCCTTTGCAGATCGCAGTGACGTTTGCCATCGTCCTTGGCGTCATCATATATAGAATCTCCACAGCTGCTGCCTTAGCCATGAACTCCTCCCCCTCCATACGCTCCAACATCCGGGTCACAGTCACAGCCACCGCAGTCGTCATCAACCTGGTGGTGATCATCCTGCTGGACGAGGTCTACGGCTGCATAGCCAGGTGGCTCACCAAGATCGGTGCGTGCCCACATTCTGGTGACTGTGCCCCACACAGCCTCGTCTGGTGATCCAGTGCCGAGCCCTAGTGTCAGGCAGCCCAGTCTCCCTCTTGCTGTGCAACCTTAGACTTGTTGCTTAACTTCTTTGGGGCCCAGGTCACCTGATGGTGCCAGTGGTCAACTCAGAGCTGGCCCTGGCTGTGGGGACATCTCAGCCACAGCCTCAGCATCCCCCTCCCCTTCCCTCTAGAGGTCCCAAAGACGGAGAAGAGCTTCGAGGAGAGGCTGATCTTCAAGGCTTTCCTGCTGAAGTTTGTGAATTCCTACACCCCCATCTTTTACGTGGCTTTCTTCAAAGGCCGGTAGGGACTTCTTCAGTCTGGCCTGAATTTGTTCCTCCCAGTCCAGGGAAGAACAAGCCTGTCCCCTCCTTGTGGGTGGGGGACACCTGGAGGTCCAGGGCAGAGCCGTCACTGTGGTTCCTGCAGCTGACGAGGTCCCCCAAAAGCCCCAGCTCCTGCTGAGGTTCAGAGCAGCAGGGACCCTGGGCAGTGGGGTACCCCAGGCAGTGGGAATCCTGGGCAGTCAGGATCCCAAGCGGTGAGCCCCACAGCAGGTAGGGATGAGTCAACAGAGACGAGACCAGGAAGGTACAAGAAATGCAGCCACTGGCCAGCCGAGCCACGTCTTAGACTCCCGCCATGGTGAACCCCACACCTAGACCATCCCGGGGTGTGGAGGGGCCTGTGGCCACCCACCATGATACCCCACCCCACCCCTTCAGCCAAGGACTGGCAGGTGTAATCTCAGAACTCCTCCCACAGGCCCCTCCCTCAGCATCATGTGGATAGCAAGGGCCTCGCACACCCAGCCCAAGTCCAAGCACCCCAAGCAAGGCCCCAGGACAGAGCAGACTCTCAGAGGCCCCACACTGTGCACCAACCCCCACCCCAAAGAAGCTTTGAAACTACCTGTCCTCACCCAGGGTGGCCTTTGATTCCCACCCCCCTGCCCCAGTCTGCCCAGGTCCCAGAGTGACCCTATGCTGGCCATCTCCTGACCTGACCATGGTGGGTGGCAGGTCCTGAATTGCTGGCAGCCTGTGAAGCCCATGTTTCCAGGCCCCGGCGGCCCTCCCCCGAACTCCCTCCCAGGTCACCTTCCCTCTGCCTCTCAGCCGCACATTTCCTGCTGAGGGTATGAGGATCAGACAGACCTTCCAGCAATGGAAAACCAACATGGTGGTTTTCTACAAAGTCCAGCTTCCAGAAAAACCTAAAACACCCTTGGGCTCAGGTGTCGGGAATCACAGTGAGGCCCTTTCGCCCGCTGCTGGGGGCCTCCCCAAGCCCAGCAGGGACTCGTCTCCTCTCTAACATCCTCCCTCAACCCCTGCAGGTTTGTGGGACGCCCAGGAGACTATGTGTACATTTTCCGTTCATTCCGGATGGAGGAGGTAGGTGGGCTTCTGTGCGCTTCCCCTCCAGCTCTGCGTCCTGGTCTGTCTCCACAGTGAACCCGATAGGCACAGGCGATGCGTATTTGTTAAGCAAGGAGCGAACAGTTTCCTTCCTTCTGGGAACCTTTCCTGTCTCCGCCTGGGATGACGGGACTATGAACTCACTTGCTGTGTTCATATAGAATCACCCTTAAAGGATAAAATCGCCTCAGCGTTATTGAAAGGAAAAACATCACACCCAGTTTTCTTTCTTTTCTTTTCTCCTTACTTTTTTATTTTTTCTTTTTTTGGTGAGACTTTGAATATTTCTTACTCTGGTTAAGATAAACGAAGGACGGCTCGGCGCCTGTGGCTCAAGCGGCTAAGGCGCCAGCCACATACACCTAAGGTGGCGGGTTCAAATCCCCAGCCCGGGCCCGCCAAACAACAATGACGGCTGCAACCAAAAAATGGCCGGGCGTTGTGGCGGGCGCCTGTGGTCCCAGCTACTTGGGAGGCGGAGGCAGGAGACTCGCTTGAGCCCAGGAGT
>CAUYQV010034587.1:0-20286 GCA_963574575.1 Galagoides demidoff | reverse complement strand
TCTCAAACTCTTGGACTTAAGTGATTCTCTTGCCTCAGCCTCCTGAGTAGCTGGGACTATAGCCTCCTGCCACAACCTCCGGCTATTTTTTTTTTTTTTTGAGACAGAGCCTCAAGCTATCTCCCTGGGTGGAGTGCCATGGCATCACAGCTCATAGCAACCTCCAACTCCTGGGCTCAAGCGCGTCTCCTGCCTCCACCTCCCAAGTAGCTGGGACCACAGGCGCCCGCCACAACGCCCGGCCATTTTTTGGTTGCAGCCATCATTGTTGTTTGTCGGGCCCGGGCTGGGGATTCGAACCCGCCACCTTAGGTGTACATGGCTGGCGCCTTAGCTGATTGAGCCACAGGCGCCGAGCCCGGCTATTTTTTTGGTTGCAGTTGTCATTGTTGTTTCAGCAGGCCCAGGCCAGGCTCAAACCCACCAGCTTCAGTGCATGTGGCTGGCGCCCTACTGAGCTATGGGCACTGAGCCCAAGAATGTAACTCTCGAGCTGCGCACGTAAAGCCAGAAAATGGTTGGGGGGACCCAGTCCTTGGAGAAGTTCCCAAATAGCCTATCTATTAGCAAGGGGGCAGCCTAGACTTTTCACAGGCCGGCGGGGGCTTCCCCATAACACAATATGGAGTTTATGTCAATATACAAGCATTCTCAGGGATCTTTCCTCTAAGACCCTTTCCCTGAATTCTTGAATGGAGAATAGTACAGAGCACAGAAGACAGCTGGAATCTGGAAACAGAGGTTCTGATCATAAACCTTCCATAAGAAATAAGTCACCTCCCCTCTCAGGGTCTCAATCTCTGCCTCCGTAGTATAACATGAAGGAGCTGGGATTAAACAACCACAAAGATCCTTCTGTGTCCTGCCAACAAAAATCGACCCCTTGAATCTCTGGGTGTTGGCAACACAAAGCTCACATTGTCAGGGCCAGAGAGGCTTGGAGTTTAAAGCAGTTAATCCCTTGGTTGGATGACTGGGACAAAGAGGATTAACCTCAGATGAGAGAGCCATCGCCCAAATATAGAGCAATCCCAAGCACACACATTAGAGGTCAGGTGTGCCCCCACCTCCTCCTGCAAATCCTTATTCACCAGACCTTTAAACAAACTGGTAGACTGACCCTCCAGCCCCACAAGGTCAAGGTGTTAGATTGTTGGGAACCTCTCCACATTCCTCTAATACCTTTCTCAATTCTCCAATCCAGAATATGCTGTTTCTCCTTTGTAATACACAAGTTTCTTAAAGGTACTCTAAGCTTGGTAAATAACTAAGCTCTGAGCATCTACTATAAGCCAGGGACTGTGTTAGACAATGGAGCTACAGTAGTTGACAAGATGACACAGTCCAGCTCTCAGGGAGTCTTCACTCTAGAGGGAGAGGACCTACTGTGTGCCATGTGCCCTACTAAGCACCAGCAACCATTATATCCTTCAATGCCCTGCAACAATGCCAGAAAGTAGGTCTTAGGATGACCATTTTAAGGATAAGGACACTGAGGTTCTGAAAAGTTAAACAACTTGCCCAAGGTTATGCAAGCTGTAAGTAGCAGAGTGATCCTCTTGACTTAAAAATGATGCAGGATTGTACGAGATCTTCCCATTACTCCAAAGTCACAACCAATGGGAGAAGGAAAGGAATAATGTCGAACTTCACTTTCTTCTGAGTGCTACGATGCTGGAATTGTCATTATAAGAAAAAAACCTGGATGTTTAACCCTGTATTTTTCCGTACTGAAAGAGCACCTAGGCCCCAGGCAACTGGGCAGCTCAGCCATAACTTTGGCTTATGTTATTGAGACACACTCTGCTAGGTCCTCTACAAAGTGTTCCTATAAGCTAACAAGAAATTGCTCATTGAAATATCAGGCTCTGTATTGGAGAAGGTAGATTATCATTGCAACAAACAAACTCTCCACAGAGTTTATTTCTTGCACTTGAAACAGCCTCAGGCAGGGCTGGTCAGTGGAGAAGCATAGGCAGATTTTGTGGGTCCACTGTCACTGCATCAGCAGAACATGGTCACATGGCCACAGCCACCAGTGAGAGAAGCCAGGAGATGTAGTCTGCGTGTGCAGGAGGAGGAAGCAATGGAGTTTGCAGGTCTTTGCCATGAGCTCTAAAACTGCTTAATATGATTACTTCTAAATAAAGAAACCGACTCAGAATGCTTACAGATGGGGCATTACACGGAGGTTTTCTTTTTCTTGTCCCAATTTTCTGGATTATCTGTAATGTTGTTCTAATAGATCCAAAATGGTGAGGTAAAGGAGCAAGGGAGGAATAGGAAGTCTCTGAGCAGTTTCAGATAGAACCATGATGTTCATCCAGGTCACAACCTGGGAAACAGACTATCACTGTTTCCCCGAACCCCTTGCCTCTTTCTCATCTATTTCAAGTATAGCAAACAAAACTTTGGGCACCTGTAGTTCAGTTGGCAGGGCGCCAGCCACATACACTGAGGGTGGTAGGTTTGAACCTGGTCCAGGCCAGCTAAAACAACAATGACAACTGCAACAACAACAAAAAACAGCCAGGCATTATGGCGGGCACCTATAGTCCCAGCTACTTGGGAGGCTGAGGCAAGAGGATCACTTAAGCCCAAGAGTTTGGGGTTGCTGTGAGCTGTGATGCCACAGCCCTCTACCCAGAGTGACAGCTTGAGACTCTGTCTCAAAAAGAAAAACTTTCTACTGTACTTGTTCTGAGCAACTTACAGTCCGAAGGCTTCTTATTTCTTAAATGTTTTCTATGATCTCTTGGGTCTTGTACCTTAAAGCATTTCCAAGACATCAATCAGTTTCCAGGGCTATTGTTCCACTGTGCGGATGTGTATCTGTGATCAAGGTCAAATCAAACTTCAGATCCACTCAGTCCACACCCAGCCAAGCCTCATGTCTGAGGCTCAGGACAGTGGCTCTTCCACCACTTACAAGACAAGCTCTGAGAGCCAGTACATAAACCACCAGCTCCTCTGTGGATCGCGATGCTGCTTGAGCTTCTTTCTCCTTGACACATCTGGCAATGACCTTTAAACCCATGAGAGATTCAAGCAGGTGTCCTGCTACTTCCCACCAAACTTCCACCTCCAATTCCACCTTCTCTCCATTCCCACCCCTTGGCCAACACCACCTGGGACTGCATGTTTTCGCCACACCAGATTTTGTTCCAAAATCAGCCATCACATTTTCAAGTCTACATGCTTCTCCTGAAGACATTCTTCCCACAACTACCTATCCTCCAAGGCCCAAATAGACAACACTCCCAGCCACATCCAATAGCTTTGCCTGGACCTCTGTCTTCTCTCCTTGTGTAGCAATAGCAACCGCTTCTAGCATTGTGCTCTCCAAACACCCCTCACTACGTACCTCCATGGTACCACTCCTCACCTTGTAATCTGAGTATAACTGACCAACTCCCCCAGGGCAGAGCCTAAGCAGATGGCTCTGGAACTCTTTGTCCTGCACCACCTCAGGGAAGCACGGCAGGCAGAGTCAGCTCAGGAATCCAGGCACTGACTGGTAGGGCAGGTGGGGCAGAAGGGACACTGATGGGCTGAAAGGAAGAGGACATGGACCGGGCAGTGACACAGGTGAAACTGAGAAGCCTGACAGGACTGACCTCTGACAGCCCTCTGTGGTGCCCAAGATCACACTCGCTGGGCCACTGATGGAGCGGGAGGCCAGCAACCCTGCCATGTGAGGGTGGGAGCCCAGCACAGCTGCCCACACATGTGGGAGACACCATCAAAAACAAAAACAGAAAACTCAATAAGAAGTGATTCATCACAGAGAGCGAGAGAACAGGGCGCAGCACCCCACCCTGTTATCCGGGTCCTCTGACCCTTTCTCAGCTCCCACTTCGCTGCTTCCCTTGAGTTTATCTCCCTTTGTTTTAAGTTGTGAGTACTGGTTTCACAATACTTTCCTATAGTTTCTCTTTCCTTACGGCTTAATGTGTATGCTTTGCTTCAGATAAATAAATAAATGCAGCTGCATTAAATTCACGAGCCTTGAAGCCACCAGGTGTGAGACGTGTTCATCATCCACCACAGGGTAGGGATGGAAATAAACACCTTGAGCCCCCCCAAGGTCAAAGGCAGGGGCTCCTGACACTGCCATGACCTTTCCAGCCCCACCCCACAAGCCCAGGACTCTGCCTGGAGCAGACCACCCCACAGTGCCTCTTCTTCCCCTCGGAGCCTCCCATGCCAGCTGGGCTCCATGCCTCGGTGCCATCTGCTGCAGCCCAGAGCAGGCAAGAAGCCATGTCAGAGTCTGCGCACGGCAGGAGAACAGGGGCTGCAGGCGAAATGGGAGCAGCCCTCACTGGGCCTGGGCTCTGAGAGCCAAGCAGGGAAAATCCCAGAGGATTAAAGCATTCGGAGAAGCTGTTGAGGGGCCTAACCAGAGAGTTTCTGCTTTGTCTTTTTTTCCTGCAACAGGGGCTCACTCTGTTCTCTGAGCTAGAGTGTAGTGACACCAGCCTAACTCAGTCCAGCCTCCAAATTCTAGGGACCCTCCTACCTTAGCCTCCCATGTAGTGGGGACTACAGGCATGGGCCACATAGCCAGATTATTTGATTTTTAATGTTTTAGGGACAGAGTCTTGCTATTACCCAGGCTGGTCTCCAGCTACTGGCCTCAAGCAATCCTCCTGCCTCAGCCTCCCAATGTGCTAATCACCACTCCCTAATCCTCTCACTCCAGACCCCATTCCTCCCCACCCCTCATTTCTGAGTGTTTCTGAACATAACAGTTGAGGGGACCCAGGTCTCAAGTTCCTGACCTCTCACAGAGAGTCATGTTGCTGCAGCCCCAACCTGGGCTCTGATCCTCTCTCTGTCCTTAACTTACTGTATGATCTTAAATAGCTTATTTCATTCTCTACACTCAGCCCCCTCCTTCACCTGATAAGGAGTTTAGATCCCCTGCTTTCTAAGGTCCCTTCAGCTCTGAAACCCTAACATCTTATCACTCAGTCAAGGCCTTCCATCACCTTGAAGTTATTCTGGCCCTGAAAAGGAACCTGCCCCTGATATATCTGTTGACACCAATCCTGTCCCCTCAGGAGTAATGATGAATGGCTCATTTATCCATGGATGGGTTCCTTTCCTTCTGAGCAGTATTCATTTGCAGTTTTCTGTCAAGGAAAGACCATGAAACAGAATTGTACATCATACCTATCATACCAAGGTGAGTTTGGGGAGCTCGGGTTTTCCTGCCAACATACACATCATGATGGTTGACGTAGGAAGCACTGAACAGTGCCCAGCTCCCAGCTTGAACAGTTAATGCCAGGCCCAGGCACCTGTGATTCAAGAAAGCCCCAGAGGTCTGGCAAAACCACCTTGTCTTGAATCTATAAAGAGCTGACAGAGAAAGAAATGAGGATGTTTATCTACTTGTTTTTTCTTTTCTCTAAGTCTCATGTTTCTCATCTGTGAAATGGATACAGGAGAAAGGATGTGGCCTATGTGATCTAACCCTAAAGGTGTTCAGTACTGAGGGGTTAAACAGCCACCAGTTAGGGGGGAATTTTAAATTGTCTTTTGGGAAAAGAAAGCAAATGCTAGCCTCTCCCCTGCCACCCAAGACAGAAGCAAGCTCTGACGACTGAAGGGAACAGGAGGTGGGTGGAACAGAAGTTTGCACAGAAGACAGGAAGAGCGGATGGGACCACAGGCTTCTGTGCAGAGAGCTGAAGGAGGGAACCCATGGAGAGGGTCTTTGTTGCTAGGACAGGAGACTCTATTGGGTGAGCTGTGATCAATGGTCAGGACAAGCAAGGGAGTTTTGGGTTTTGCTGATGATACTTCCAGGAGATCAGAGAGAAAGCTGAGTATACATGGGTCACCCGGTAAGTTTTAAGATACACAAAAATCGTGCAACAAAAAAATCCACACAGATGAAAACAAATGAAGCCCTCCCAGCAACACTGATAAGCTGAGCAAATTGAAACTAGCACAGGTGAATCGGAAAGGATGCTGTCGATGGTGTTTCTCGGAAGTGAAATTAATGGACCATAACCCAGTCTGTCTCGACCTATGTATGATTGATCCTTGACTCAAAGGAAATCAGAATGGCAGGGAAGGCAGGAAGGGCAGGGGAAGGAAACCATATGGTCCTCAGAGGCTGAGGACCATAATTATAGGTGCTGAAGACTCAGCTCATCACTGTCATTTACACTCTCATGTCCTGTCCCAGCCAGTGAGAAGCAACCAGGAAGAGCCCTGGCCAGTAGGGAAGTACAACAGCATTTCCTCATCACGTGTCTGCATGGTGTAGGGACAGGAACAGCAGCATAGCAGATTTTTCCAGTAGAAGACCACAGAGAAAATTTGCTGGGACCCATCTGATAAGAAAGCTTCTACGTCTGCCTACTCCAAGGAGACAGAAATTTATACCATGGAATTCCAACAAATATGTGACACTGCAAAACTGAGCTAAGGAGACTGGCTTATTACAGGGAATGGAAGGTTGGTTTCTGAGTCACCTCTCGGGCCCATAAGGTTCATTATTGTCCACCTGTCTCATTTAGAACATCATGGGTTTCATACAAATAATCTTGTAAATAACACCGGCGACATTAAATGACAGGTTCTCAGCACCCCTTCACATGAAATCATTAAGTCTTTCCAGCTGGCACGGTGACCCCTTAGTCAACACTGGGACCATCATACTTGTAGGTCCAGGAGCATGAAGAGATATTATCACCATCCTCATCCTCACCCGAGTCACCACCACCACCATCATTTGACATCTGAGGAAACCAAGCCTCAGAGAAATTAAACGACTTGCTCAAGTTTACTCAGCTAGAAAGTTATGAAGCTTGAGTTCAAACCCAGTTCTGTCTGATTCCAACCCCCACTGCTCCATCCTATGTCCCATACAGTCAGGTCTCGTACCCATACGACAACATGAAAGCCAGCTTGTGGTCTCCATCTCACACTTCCTTCTGGGCTTCAATTCTTTTTCCCTTCCATTGAAACTCTCTCTCTCTCTGAAACACATACACACTTTCAATTGCACTTTTGCTCCCCTGACCCAAAATCATTACAAACAAAACCACACTCACACATAATCAGTCACTTCGTGGGAAGCAAACGGACAGCACCCACTCTCCGACACCCAAGTCGTTCCCGCCCTGCCCATTTCCTATAAGGCGACTGCCTATGTCTTCCTTTTATAAACAAGAACGCATTATGCAAGACACTGTCCACGTGGGATTTTTCAGGCAAGCTGGTGACGCTCAAGCATAAATTGATTTAAATAAATTTCTCCCCCTTCAGGATTCTTCCTTGCTTCTGCTTTGCCTTAAATTAAGAGCAGTACAATAATAACCCAGGAACATCACACCCCTGAATTTCAGCCACCTCACTCTAAAGTAGCGTTTCTCCTTTTTTAAAAGTATGAGCTATTTTTTGGTCTCCACTTGTTCCTCTTACTTGTCACCACACACTGCTTTCTGGAAGATGGAAGCAATTGGAACCTTCACATTTAAACTCTGTTTTTAGTCCACAAGATCCACAATAAGGCTCCCATGAAAGCTTGGAAAGAAAGGGAATAACTTCAGGGAGTTACACGTCAAGCTATTCAGAGCAAAGATGTGTGGTCAACTCCAGAAATTAAATGGTTTCATTCACTCATTCAGTACATACTCACTGAGCACATACTATGTCCCAGGCAATATTTTGGGCACTGGACTCATGGATGGACAAATGAATAACATGCTAATGGCACTCAAAACTTGTCTCCTTCCTGGTCCAGCTCTCTGAACTATAGACCGATATATGCAACACGTACCCTTGGATGACCTCTTGAACCCCATCACTGCTTCTCCCCTATTTCAGGAAAGGGCTACTCCATCCAGCTGCTCTGGCCAAAATCCATGCAGTCACATTTGATACCCTCTTTTCTCTCATACCCAAAAACTAACTCACCAGCAAATCTGTCTCCTCTACCATCCGATATAGTCAGAATTTGACCACTTCCACCATCATCTCTCACCTGGATCATTGCAGTATCATCCTAACTGATCTCTGCTTCCACCCTTGTCCATCTAGGTCTATTTGAAGCTCTAAAGCTCAGGTAATCATTGTAAAACATAGATCAGATTATGGTGTCCTATGCTCTAAGTTGTTCAGTGGTTTCCCATCTTTCTCAAAGTAAAGACCAAATTCCTTACAAGGCCCTGTACTGCCTGGCTCCCTGCTACCTCTCTGACCACATGTCCTTCCACGCTCACCCTGTGTATCTCAGCTCCTTCTGCACAAGTCCCCTGCTGTGCCTGGACCGCACCAGTATTCTGCTCCCTCTGGGCCTTTGCACCTGTTCTCTCCACCAGAAAAGGCTTTTCCCCACCTATTTACAGGCAATCCTCTTGGTTACAAACCAGACAGGTTCTGTAGGTTTGTTCTTAAGTTGAATTTGTATGTAAGTTGGAATGGGTACATCTACCTATTACCTATAAGAGCCTCCATTTGTAAGTGGGGGCTGTATGTAAGTCAGATGTTTGTAACCCAAAGACTGCCTGTATCTGGCTCACTCTTTCACTTTTTTCCCATTATCCTGACCATGTTATATAGGATATCTACCCCTTACCCCACCCTACCCTCCTACTGGCCCATCCAGGCACCAGGCACTGCCTGTCCTCCTCTCCCTGCTTCGTGGTCCTTAGTCACCTGACTTCACACATTCACTTATTTACCTACATATGATTTACCTCCCTCAACTAGAATGGAGGCTTCATGCAATGGATCTTGGGTGTGTTTTTTTTTTTAATTGCTAGATGTTCTGCCTATAACATGCCTCACACATAGAAAACACTCAAAAACATTTGAAAGATACTTATGTCTATAAATGGTCAACCATGGAAACACACAAAAAAGGAGGAAAATCACAAAGACAAGGACAGGCATTGTCCATTCAAGCTGAGTGCAGAAGAAAAGGAGACTTTAAATATTAAGGGGCTTTAAATATTAAGGTCCCCTATGGTAGACCAGTTGCAAAAATATCCTGAACTCTTCCCCTTCCTGTATCCATACACTTGGCAACGTGACTCCTTCTAAGAAAAAGCCTATTTTCCTGTCTCTTCATTCTGGGCTGCCTGGGTCTTACTTTTTGTCAACAGATAAGGATAAAGCCACCATGTGCCAGTTATAAGTTAGGCCTCAAGAGGGCGTGAAAGCTTTCCCCTTTTCTTGGCCACCCATCAGTACCATGTGAACACACCAGATCAGTCTCCTGGAGGCTGAGTGACCACATGGAGCAGAGCCAAGTCATCCCAGATGAGGCCATCCCAAAGCAGCCAACCCTCAGACACTCCGGCAGCAGGCTGAAATCACACGAGCAAACACAGCCGAGAGCAGTCGAGCACAACTTGGATCTGCAGGACAGTCCAACCAACCAACAGACGAGTGAGAAGATGATAAATGGGGGCTGTTTTAAGCCACGAAGTTTGAAGGTAATTCATTCTGCCATCCCCTTGGTAAGTTCAGCCTTAATGTGTGTAATCAGTCCCTAGAGTAGGCAACTAAGCTGCTTTGCTGAGTAAATGTGCATCAGGAAACCTCCCTGGGATTGGGTTCTCACAACAGGGGTTCTGCAGAAAGAAGATGCACTAGCCAACCACATTGTCTCAGCACCTGCAGATCAGCAGACTGGCATGTAGGTGAACAGGGTCACTGTGCTTGGCCCAGAGAGACAGATCAGGTTTCTGAGGCAGCAAGAACCTTGGACAGAGGGAATTCACAGAAGAAAATGTTACCTTCCAAAGTGACATGGGAAACACCCAGCCAGATACTGTGACCTTGACCCAGCCGTATGTACCATGTCCTATTTCCCTGAATATTTAACAAGGTTCTCAGGCATCCAACCCATTTCCATCCGAGGAACACACTGCAACAGCCTACCTACAGCGAGGACAGCTGTGTAGTGGGCGCTCAGATCCCCACACCACACTCTCCAGAGCAGCAGTCTCAACAGGCCACACAGAAAACTGTGATCTTTATGTTAAAGGTCACCAAAGGTCGTTAAGGTCTGGATGATCCCAGTCTTCTTCTATGACTCTAGAAACTCTTCTCAGTCTCAAAGAAAAAATAATAATAACTTGTGAGGACAATACCTGCTGGACTATTTGCTAAGATCACCCTTTCTTTCATTGTAAGAGAAAAGGAAGCAAAGAGACATAATATTAAGGCCCATAAAAAGTGCAAATACTTTGGGCTGCACCTGTGGCTCAGTGGGTAGGGCGCTAGCCCCATATGCCAAGGGTGGTGGGTTCAAACCCGGCCCCAGCCAAACTGCAACAAAAAAATAGCCAGGCTTTGTGGCAGGTGCCTATAGTCCCAGCTACTTGGGAAGCAGAGGCAAGAGAATCACCTAAGCCCGGGAGTTGGAGGTTGCTGTGAGTTGTGTGACACCACAGCACTCTACCGAGGGCAAGAAAGTGAAATTCTGCCTCTACAAAAAAAAAAAAAAAAGTGCAAATACCACCCTCGATCTGCATAAAAGGACTCTGAAAACTGTGTTGCATTGTCTCTCAAATTCCTGGGCTTCCTGTTGCCTTGCACAGATTTATGCTTTCTGGCTTTCTGCTTGTCTGGTTCGGTTATGCTTTGAGTGACCCCAAGTGCCTATGTCTACCAATCAACCTTCTAAACATTAGGGGTTTAGAACTTCAGTCAATTCCTTACTCAAGAACTCAGCATATATCTCTTGGTGACAAATATAAATCATGAGAGGTAATCCCTCAATGACCTTGCTGTATTACCCCTCCGACTTCTCCCCCTACCACTGTCCCCTCACCCACACAGCCCCAGCCTCCTTGGCTGCCTTTCTGGTTTTCTTGGGAATATACCTCTCTGCTGCCTCAGGGTTTTACAGGTGTTGTTACTCTGCCTAGAATGCCTGGCTTCCTGCATCACTTCCCCAGAGGTCTGGAAAAATGTCATTTACCAGCAAAACATTCCCTGACCAAGCTGCATTAAAAAAATAAAATAACAAGCCCCACCCCACCCTGTAGCAGCACTCCCCAATCCTCCTAGCGTGTTCTGTTTTCCCGAGTCTCACTAGCTGGTACATGATATATTTACTTATTTATTTGCCCATTATCTTATTCTTGCACACATGTGTGCACACACACTAACTTAAGCTACTGGAGGGTAAGGACTTTATTTTGTTCAGTTCTACATCCCCCACACATAGAGCAGTGCCTGACACGTAGTTGGAAAACAATGAATGAACTGGCATTTCTTGAGTGCTTGCTTAACGACAGCAATTTATATATGACAATCATTTGTCAGTGAACAAATTAGAACAATATTTCTAAGTATCTTTTATATAATGATTATAACAACCCCATTATTATTTTCCTATTTTCCAGCTCAGGAAACCAAAGCTCAAAGACAGGCTAAGGAACTTGCCCAAGATGCCCACCGAGGGCATCACAGCCCACACTCCTTGCAGTGCACCAGGCTGCTTTTCAAATACATTAGTGATGGAGTAGGTTACAGAGTGCGCGTAACACACATACTGCCAAATACGCATGACACAACAGCTCTTCATTCTATCATTTTTCTTCACCTGCGACAGCTTTTATCCAGGAAGAAACAGCCATTTGAAGTGGATTTTCATATTCCAGAGCAGGTGGTAGTGACGGCTTTAGCTTTCCCTTATTCTACTCATTTCAAGATAATCAAGGTCAGGGTTTTCCTTTTGAACTGAGCTGGGACAAGAACACACAGAGGACTCAAGAGAAAGGAGACAGAAGTTTATCTGCTCTGATACTCCCCCAGAATTTTCCAGAGTCCCTGACGTTGTGAAGTGTTGCTTCAAAACCTTCATAGTCTTGGAATTCAGGAAAGTCACCCATTAAAAAGGGGGTGGGGGAATACAAAAAGTCTGACCTGCATGGAGCAGCCCCTTTCTTGGTGTCGGCCTGTATCCACTAGGATATGGCCACGTAACTGGAGACACCAGCCCTGCTCTGTCCACCCAGTGCCAGGGATAGAGGAGCAGTGATGTGACCACTCATAGACCAAGGGTCCAGTGAAGGGACCCAGTCGCTACTGACGTCCATGTAATGCCTAAGCCAAGAGGGCTTCATTTTAAAAATAATCACGGCCCCCACCAATTCCCTTCTCTCTGCTCCACTGCTCTATCCCAACACCTTCACTGAACCCTCCGCCCGCTGTGGCAGGTGCCTCTCCCTCACCAGGTGTGATGGGGGGGGATTTGTTTTCATTATCGCTGCATCCCTAGGATTAATCCTACCCCTGACACAGGCTAGGTGCTCAGTGAGTATTTACCAACTCCAGAAAGAAGCCCAGTTTGCCTGTTCTGTTTCTTCTGCACCCACCGGGGCAAACAGGACCAGTCCTCTCTTTGAGAAAGGGCTGGAAGCAGAAACGCAGGAGACCCGCACAGACCAGAACAACCACTCAGCTGGCTACAAGGCCCAGTTCTCCCCCTTACCCACACACCCCTCATCCCTCCCCTGCCACTCCCTGAACCCAGAGCCACCTACACTCATCTCCTCAACAGGTTCAGCAAAAAGCGTCCCCCAGCGGCCCACCCCACCCCACACAGACTGTTCACATCAGAGCACAAGAACCGAAGTTAAGTTACCTTTAAACGGAGCTGGGTTTGTGTCTGTGGTTTTTGGATAAAGGATCTTAAATCACCAGCCCTGCCAAACCCTGGACAGCTCACAGATCTACCGCTCCTCTGCAGAAGAAACAGCACTGCCTCGCTCCTCCCTGGCTAAATGCATTTGCTCGCCCATCCCTGCAAAACAAATCATGTTCCTTTCCTTGCGCTAAAACCCGGCCATAAACAAATACTCTCTGTGTCCCCAAGAAACGGGTCCCACGCCCACGGAAGGAGCCCTCCACATACGGAAATACACACTCACAAATCCCAGCAGAGCCACCAGGAGTAAGCATGTTTTTAATCTGTTCTTTAAGAATAAAACAACGAGAAAATTCACCTAATGGGAACAGAACTGAAACTAAAAGCAGTGGCCGGGAAGCTCATGGAAACGGAGCTCTATACATGTCAGCAGCCTAAGTTGCAAAACTACTTACAGCGCTAACAGTTAGAACAGGGTTTAAAACCCGCCCTTGGGGAGGCCACCTTCAAAGAAGCGCACAGCCCCCGGCAGCCGGGAAGTCCTTGCTTTTCTACTCCCGCTTTCCAAGACTCTCTCCTGTCTTTTGTGCCATTTACTATAAACAACACTCAGCGGTTCCCGCATTCGCGTTTCAACCCCAGCAGGCGAGCCCGGGAGCCCCGGCGCGCTTGGGGTCCGCGCCCGGGCGGGGTCTGCGACGGACCGCAGCATGAACGCCGTCCCCTACCTGGGTGGGAAATCCGCCGCGGCCGCCCCCGGTGCGGGCGGAGCAGTGTCTGCCCCGTGGCCCCGCCAGCAGCTCCGGCTAACGCGGCGCTGGGGCGATCCCGGCGGAGGCAGGCGCCGGCCGCTGTCACACCTGCATCGCCGCGCCCACGCCGCAGCCGCCACCCGCCCCGCCGCAGCGCGCAGCGCGCCCCCGCACCACCGAGCACCCAGCGCGGGAGGCTCCTTTTCAGAGCGATCAGATCCTAACCCGCTTTCTTCCCAGCCAGGGCATTAAAACTATTCGCAGCGGGTAGCTCTTTGCTTCTAAATCCCCTTCTGATTCAAGGCTAGATGTGTGGGATAGCTCAGAGGGAGGAGAACCAGCCTGTCCCCAACCTCTCTGGCTTTGCAGACCAATGGATGTTAAACTTATTCCTCGACTTCTGTCCGCAGCTGACAAAGGGCGTCCTCTCGCTCCCTACACGGCGCCTAGACCCAGGGGGCGCTGTGGACTCCGCACGCTCAGTCACCAGCTCCAAACTCGGCTGTGTCAGAGGACGAGACTCAAATCCCTGGGAAAGGGAATCCTCTGATCATATCATCCCTAAAACAGCTTCCATAATGGATGTTGTTGAACCACTCTGTCCTGGTTGCCTCATCAAGAACTGTAAAGAACCTACTTGGCCAGCGAAGGGGGAGGCAAAGACGCCCCCCACACTCTCTCCCAAGGATTCTGCAAATCCATCCGCCAGAGCTCACCCGGCCTTGAAAGACTCTTTTCCGGAACATATAGCTTCTTTTATGAGGAAGTGAGAGAAAGGAAAGGACACTGGAAATTTGGAGGCGAAATCCAACATCAAAATGCCACAGGTGGCTGCGGAACGGCCACTCCTTTAGGCCGTTCCTCTAGGGTACGGAACTCTACTCCTTTCCGAAAAGTGCGGAAATGAAGGCGAGTCTGTTTCCTATTCGCCACCCAGCAAATTTGCGACGGCCGCCCGCAAGGTCTTCAGTCTCATCTGTTTGCCCTCTACAGCCTGAGTACCAAGCTCAGCTCCCGGCATCCTGACTGGTGGAGGCCTCTGTCCAGTCTCTCACCTGGACCATCCACGGGGGCTTCAACCACTCAGCCTCCTAGAGTAGTTTTCTTAAAATGTAATCTGATCTGACTTCTTCCTACCTAAAGTCTCGCAGGCATTGGCATCCCAGTGTCTTTAGAAAAGCCCACTGTTTTAACACACCACGTCCTAGCCTCAAGCCATCCTCCAGAACAGTTGGGACTACAGGTCCAACTCCGTGCCCACGTAACACATTGTATTTAGTGATCAAAGAGGAGACCCCATACTTAGTAGATCCTACGTGTACCCTTGCAATAGCACCGTAGGTGTGGTCCCACCATTAAGTATACAGTATAAATGTCTTAACACAATGATTAAGTTAATGAGGTGAGGGATATATTAACAGCCAGGGAGCCAGGTGAGGGATATATTAACTAGTGTGATGTAAACATTCCAAATTGTATATGAAATTAGCACATTGCATCCCATAAATGCATTAATGTATACAGGATCTATGTGTTTATGACTTAGTAAAAAACAAAGAGGAGACCCCCCCATAGCCTCACCTCTCCGCCCTCATCTTTTCTTCTGTACTCCAGCCTTAACCAAACTTTTCATTCCTTGGAAACACCTCACCCTCTCACCTCAAGGCCTTTACACAGACTGTGCCCTGTGCCTGGAATGTTCTGTCACTCCCATCCCTCTTACCCTAATGCTTCATGGTTGTCAGTAGAGCTATTCCTTCCTCGAGGAAATGTTCCCTAATCTTTGGTCATACCTGAATGCTCCCTGTTCCGTGTGGCCAGAACCACCACTATTGCCTCTACCAGGACACTTAATACGTGACTGAAGCCAGTCATCTAATGTCTGTCTTGTGGGGGACCAGCTATAAGCTGAGGAAGCACTTCTCTGATGTTTACTGAATATGGAGCTTATAGGCTAACTACATTTCAATCAAAACTAACATAGCAAACAGCTCTGACATCCAGGGATTTGTTTCTTTTTTTTTATTTCAGATTAATATGAAGGTATAAATGATTAGGTTACATTATTTGCATTTTCTAGGCAAAGTTCAAGTTGTAGTTGAGCCCTTCATCCAGGAGGGGTGCTGTATACCCTTACATTGTGCCCATTAGATGAGAGCTTAGCAATCACCCTTCCTCCTCCCCCTTCCTCTTTCCTTTCTCCCCGTCCCCATAACTGTGTTTCATCTTTCCTGTGGGCTTGTAGTTATTTACCTAATGGCATCCAGAGGTTTCTTTATACATTTTCCCAGGCAAAAGTACCACTTATCCCCCACATGTGGCCACTATGCTGACCCCTTTCAGAATTAGTGTTGCCTATTGAACTACATATGAACAGGCTCATGAAGCAGGTACTCTCCTGTGTCTGGCTTCTTTCATCAAAATAGTGTCTGTGAGATTCATCCATATCATTCCTGGTATCAGTGGGTCACCCTTTTTTATTGTGGTGTAATACTTTATTCCTTGGAGATGACAATGTCTTCATCCCTTCTTCTATTCTTGGACAGCTGGGTTGCCTCCAGTCAATAAAACTGCTATGAACATTTGACAGACTCGTGCATTCTTTTGAGTATGGAACTAGAAGTAAACTTGCAGGGTTACAGGGTGAGTGCATGTTTTGTCTCCAAAGATACAGTAAACCAAACAAACTTCCAAAGTGCTGTACTAATTCACAGTCCCACTGGCAATATTTGAGGAGTCCAGATGTTCGACTTGTTTGCCCCAACTTGGCATGGTCAGTTTTTTTAATTTTGGCCATTCTTATGGGTACCTAGTGGTATTTCAATATAGTTTTAATTTGCATTTCCTTATTGATTGATGATGTTGAGCAACTTTTTGTATGTTTAGCAACCATTCAGATATTCTTTTGTGAAGTGTCCCTTCAAGTCTTTTGATCAATTCATTCAGATTTTTTTGATCTGTAGGCACTCTGTTTTCGATATGAATCTGTGGTTGGATATATACAATTTTAATATCTTCTCCTACTTTGGGGTTTATATTTCATTCTCTTAATTTTAATGAAATATAACTTAACTTTTTCATGATGAAAAGACTAAGCATTTTTGTGTGTGTGTCCTGTTTAAAAAATCTTTATCTCAGGGGTGAGCACCTATAGTCCAATGAGTCCTTCTACAAGCCTTTCGGTTTTACCCTTCACATTTTGATTGATCATCTATTCACATTAGGATACATTCAAAGTGTTTGGGATTTTGCCCCTATACGTATATATAGCCAGATAGTCCAAAACCCTATGGAAAAGTATTTTACCAATTAGTTTGCAATAGCACCTTTGTTACAAAAGAAGTGACCATCTATATGTCAACCTATTTCTAGATTCTCTATTTCATTTGTATGTATTCTTATGCCAAGACTACCCTGTCTTAATTAGTTCACCCTTATGGTAAGTCTTATCTACCAACTTTGTTCTTCCAAATTGTCTTGGCTATTTTAGGTCCTTAATTTTTCCACATGCATTTTAGAATCAACTTTTCAAATTACATACACACAAACCCTGATGGGATTTTGATTAGAAACGCCTTAAATCTATAGATCAGTTAGGTAAGAAAATAACACTTTGACCAAGTGCAGTGGCTTATGCCTGTAGTTCTAGTACTCTGGGAGGCCAAGGCAGGAGGATGCGTTGAGCTTAGGAGTTCAAGACCAACCTGAGCAAGAGCAAGACCCCCCCATCTCTAATAAAAATGGAAAAATTAACTGGGTGTCATGGCAGGCACCTATGGTCCCAGCTACTTGGGAGGCTGAGATGGGGGGGTCACTTGAAACCTAGGACTTCGAGCAGTGAGCTAAGCTGATGCCATGGCAGTCTAGCTTGGGTAACAGAATGAGACTCTGTCTCAAAAAAACACCTTAACAATATTATCTTCCAATCATTTTATATTGTATATCTCTCTATTCATTTTAGTCTTCTTTAATTTCTCAGTAATATTTTATAGATTTCAGTGAATAGACCTTTTACATATTCTCTCATGTTATGCTTAAGTATTTAATGTTTAATTCTTTGTAAATAGTGCTTTAACTTCATTTTACAATTATTTATTACCACACATTGAATACACAAACACTAAGGCAAGCTGATGGGCGCAGAAAGGTCTGTGCAAAATTTTGATGATGTCCAACAATACAGATAAGCAAGACAGATCTCAGATAATCTGCATGCAGTCTTCAGGCCACAGGTTGGACACCCCTCTGCATCTTTGTATCATTGCTAAATTCACTTTTTAGTAATTTGTATTTTCTTTCAGATTTTTAAGGTACATAATATATGTGAATGAAGATAATTTTACTTTTTATTTTCCAATGTTTACATCTTCTTTTTTTTTTTTTTTTTGAGACAGAGTCTCACTTTGTCACTGTTGGTGAATGCCATGACCTCACAACTCACAGCAACCTCAAACTCTTGGGCTCAAGTGATTCTCTTGCCTCAACCCCCCAGGTAGGTGGGACTACAGGTGCCCACTACAATGCCTGGCTATTTTTTAGAGGTGGGGTCTCACTCTTGCTCAGGTTTGTCTCAAACTCATGAGTTCAGGCAATCCACCTGCCTCAGTCTCCCAGAGTGCTAGGATTACAGGCATGAGCCACTGCACCCAGCCTTACATAGTCTATAAAACCTTTTTCATGCCTTATTGCTGTGGCTAGGACTTCTCATACAATATTGAATAAAAGTGATGATATTGGACATTATTGTCTTATTCTAAAATTTGGGGGGAATTTTGTGTGACATTAATTATGACAGTGGTGATATTGAACAGTCTTGTCGTATTTGTAACTTCAAAGGGAACACATTCTGGCCACTAAGTATGATAATAAACATGAGTGTGTTGGGGACAAAAATAATTTTCCCTCTGTCCTTCTCAATTTTTGGCTGGGCCCCTATAACAGATTAACAAGAGAAAAACGAACAAGTTTATTAACATGTATAGCTCATGTACACATGAGAGAGACCCAGAGGATGCATAACTTTTACAGAGATAGTTTAGAACTCCAGCTTATATAGCATCTTCAACAAAAACAGTAAATTCTTATATGTTTATTAGCCATTCATCTGTCTTCTTTAGAGAAGTTTCTATTCATCTTTCTCGTCCAGTGATCAAAGGGATTGTCGCTTTCTTTATGTTGATTAATTTGAGTTCTCTGTAGATCCTAGTTACCAAGTTTTTGTCTGAATCAAAACATGCAAAAATCCTTTCCCAGTGTGTAGGCTATCTGTTTGCTTTGGTTATTGTCACCTTAGCTGTACAGAAGCCTTTCAGTTTCAGTAAGTCCCATTTGTTTATTTTTGTTGTTGTTGCAATTGTCACCGAAGTCTTCCTCATAAAGTCCTTCCCCAGGCAGAAAGCTTTCAGTGTTTTCCTCACACTTTCTTTGAGGATTTTAATTGTTTCGTGCCTTAGATTTAGGTCTTTTATCCATCTTGAATCAATTTTTGTAAGTGGAGAAAGATGCAGGTCCAGTTTCAGCCTTTGACATGTGGATATCCAGTTCTCCCAGCATATGAATAAGGATTCTTTCCCCCAGTGTACGTTTATCAAAGATTAGGTGGCTGTAAGATGTTTGTTTCATCTCCTGGCTTTCTATTCAGTTCCAAATGTCTATGTCTCTATTTTTGTGCCAGTACCATGCTGTTTTGATCTCTGTGGCCTTATAGTACAGACTACAGTCTGGTAGGCTGATGCCTCCTGCTTTGTTTTTATTACTAAGAATTGCCTTACACAGTGGGTTTTTTCGGTTCCATACAAAATGAAGAATTATTTTTTCCAAGTCTTGAAAGCATGATGTTGGTATTTTAATAGGAATAGCATTGAATCTGTAAATTGCTTTGAGGAGTATAGACATTTTAACAATTTTGATTCTTCACAGCCTTGAGCATAATATGTTCTTCCATTTGTCAATATCTTCTACTATTTCTTTTCTTAGGGGTTCATAGTTTTCTTTATAAAGGTCCTTCACCTCTTTTGGGAGGTATATTCCTAGGTATTTAATTTTCTTTGGAGCTACTGAGAGGGGTATTGTGTCCTTGATTTCCTTCTCACCGTGGCTGTTATTGGTATATAGAAAGGCTAATGATTTGTGGACATTGATTTTACATCCTGAGACATTACTGTATTTTTTGATCACTTCCAGGAGTCTTGTGGATGAATCTTTGGGGTTCTCTAAGTATACAATCATATCATCCACAAAGTGGGAGAGTTTCACTTCCTCTGCCCCCATTTGAATGCCTTTAATTTCCTTCTCTTGCCTGATTGTATTGGCTAGAACTTTCAGCACTATGTTGAATAGTAGTGGCGATAGAGGACACCCTTGTCTTGGTCCAGTCCTGAGTGGAAAAGCTTTCAGTTTTACTCCATTCAATACAATATTAGCTGTGGGTTTGTCATAGATGATTTTGATCAGTTTAAGGAATGTGCTGCCAGTGCCTATTTTCTTCAGCGTTCTAATTAGGAAAGGATGTTGAATTTTATCGAATGCTTTTTCTGCATGTATTGAGAGGATCATATGGTCTTTGGTTTTGCTCCTATTGATATGGTGAGCTATGTTTATAGATTTGCATATGTTAAACCAGCCTCGCATCCCTAGGGTGAATCCTACTTGATCTTGATGTATGACCTTTTTAATGATAAGCTGTAATTTATTCGCTCGGTTTTTATTGAGAATTTTTGCATCTACATTCATTAGTGAAATTGGTCTGTAATTCTCTTTTTTGGTTGGATCTTTTCCTGGTTTTGGCATCAGGGTGATATTTGCTTCATAGAATGTGTTGGGGAAGATTCTTTCCTCCTCGATTTTTTGAAAAAAATGTTCATCATCCCTAATTATTAGAGAAATGCAAATCAAAACCACCCTGAG
>CAUYQV010034585.1:0-40537 GCA_963574575.1 Galagoides demidoff | reverse complement strand
ATAAATGGGATTCACCACATAAACAGAAGCAAAAACATTAACAGAAAATGACATGAAGGCTGTGTTGATCAGTTTGATGGAAGTATTTCGGATTGCATGTGAAAACCCCACACTGTACCCTAGAAGTGCATTAATGTACATAGTTACCATTCAATGAAAAAAAAGAAAGAAAAGAAGCAAAAACAAACACCGTATGATTATCTCAATATATGCAGAAAAAGAATTTGATAAAATTCATCACCCTTTCATGATAAGACCTCTTAACAAAATAGGCATAGATGGAACATAACACAAAATTATAAAAGCCATATAGGACAAATCCACACCCAACATGATACTGAATAGGAAAAAATTAAAACATTTCTGTTAGAACTAGAACTAGACAAGGTTGCTCACTGTCACTGCCTCTATTCAGCACAGTGCTGGAAGTCTTACCCAGAACTATCAGGCAAGAGAGGGAGATCAAGGGTCTCCAAATGGGAAAGAAGAGGGCAAACTATCATTCTTTGCTGAAATGTGATTTTATATCTAGGAAACCCCAAAGATTCTGCCAACAGACTCCTGGAATAGATAAATAGATTTAGCAGAATCTCAGGTTATAAAATCAATATACACAGATCAGTAGCATTCTTATACATCAGTATCAGTTAAGGTGAGAATCAAATCAAAGACTCAATAATTTTCACAATGACAACAAAAAATACAATACCTAGGAATATATTTAACCAAGGAAGTGAAAGACTTCTATAAAGAGAACTACAAATCACTGAGAAAGGAAATTTCAGAGGATGTAAACGAATAGGAAACCATATCATGCTCATGGATTGGCAGAGTCATTATTGTTAAAATGTCTGTACTACCCAAAGTGATTTTCATATTCAATGTAACCCCCCTTAAAATACCAATGTCAGTTTTTACAGATATAGAAAAAATAAAAATAATTCTATGCTTCATATGCAACTGGAAAAGAGTCCAAACAGCCAAAACAAGCTTTAAAAAAGAAGAAAATTTGAGGCATCTCTTTTCCAGATTTCAAGTTATACACTAAAGCTACAGTAACCAAAATATCACGGGACTGGCACAAAAACAGAGACATAGATCAATGGATTGGAACAGAAAACCTAGATATAAAATCATCTTCATATTGCCATCTGATCTTTGACAAAGCAGATGACAACATACACTGGGGAAAAGAATCGTCATTCAATAAATGGTGCTGGGAAAATTGGATAGGCACATGTACAAAGAAGATGGAAAGAGGATTCATACCTCTCACTACTCACAAAAACTAATTCATGATGGATAACAGACTTAAATCTAAGTGATAAAACTATAAAAATTGTAGAAGAAAATGTTGGGAAAACTCTTATAGATATCAGTTTAGGGAAATAATTTATGAAGATCCTAAAGGCAATCACAGCAGCAACAAAAAGTAATAAACAGGAGTTGATTAAATTAAAAGCTTCTAGGCAGCCAAGGAGAAGATCAATACAATAAATATACAACCTACAGAATAGGAGAATATATTTCTATGCTATGCATTTGATAAAGGACTAGTAACTAGAACCTACGAAGAAATCAAGCAAATCAGGAAAAAATTTCACATAACCCCATAACAAGGTAGGAAAAACACATGAATAGAAGCTTTTCAAAAGAAGATAGACTAATGGCCAATAAAGATATAAAAAAATGCTCAATGTCTCCAATCATTAGGGAAATGGAAATCAAAACCACAATGAGGTATCACCTAACTCCAGGGGGACTGGCTTTCATCAAGAAGTCCCTAAACAGCAGATGCTGGAGAGAAAGGAATATTTACACACTGTTGGTAGGACTCTAAACTAGTACTGTGGGAATAGTATGGAGATACCTCAAAAAACTAAAAGTAGACCTCCAATTGACCCAGCAATCCCACCACTGGGTATTTGCCTAAAGGAATAAAGTTATTTTGCCAAAAGACACTTGCACTTGATTCTTTATGATGTACAATTTATAATCACAAATATGTAGAATCAACACAAGTACCCATCAATACAGAAAAGGACTAATAAAATATGGTATATGTATGCCATGGAGTATTACTCAGCCATATAAATATGCTGAAATAATACCTTTTGTAACAATGTGGATGGAACTGGAGACCATTCTCCTAAGTGAAGTCCATTCATATTGCAAGAATGGAAAAACAAACACCACATGTTCTCACTATTAAATTGGAGCTAATTAATCAACACTTATGTGCACACATGGAAGTAAAACTCAACAGAAATCAGGCAAGTGGGAGGAGGTACAAGGTACACTATCTGGGTGTGGGGCATACTTATCATTTTGACTCAAAATGTGCAAAAGCAATTCATGTAGCCAAGACATTTGTACTCTCATAATATTCGGAAAGAAAAAGAAAAATTATGTTTGGTGAAAAAAGGATGAAGGAGATTGGGTTGGAGGCCAATACTATTTATGTAGATTTTAAAATATGTGCAGAATAGTACTATATATTTTTCAAGGAGTCACTTATTTTAAATAAATGTATAGGGCTGGGTGTGGTGGCTCCTACTACTCTGGGAGGCTGAAGTAGGAGGATTGCTTGAGCTTAGGACTTGGAGACCAGCTTGAGCAAGAGTGAGACCCCGTCGCTGAAAATAGTTGGTAGTTGTGGTGGGTGTCTGTACTGCCAACTTCTAAGGGGTTTGAGGAAAGAGGATCATGTGTGCCTGAGAGTTTGAGGTTGCTGACACTCTACCAAGGGTGACAGAATGAGAGATTGTCTCTAAATAAATAAATAAATCAATAAATAAAATGTATAATGTATTAGAAAAAAGAAATGACCAAAAATTATGAAAAGATGCTCAACACCATTAGTAATAAAGAAAATGCAAATTAGAACTACCGTGAAGTGCAAGGAGGTTTTATACCCATACAGTGGCAAAAAATTATAATACCAAGGGTTTCTGAGGATGTGGATACAGCAGAAACTCTTATACACTGATGATCAATATGTAAGTTCATACAAATCCTTGGAAAATTTGAAATTATCTGTTAAAGTTGAGGATGTATAAATCATACAATGTAGCAATTACAATCCCACTTTAATACTTAAGAGACACTGTTGCTTTTGCAGGTCAGAAGACACATACAAAAATATTCATGTTTGTAATGCTCATGATAGTCCTTACTTGGGGGGCAACCCAAATGTTTGATGGCAGAAGACTAGGCAAGTTTTTAGGAAATTCATATTGTGGAATACCATACTATATGGAAAATACCATACTACAGCTACCCACATCAACACTGATGCAGCTCACAAACAAGTTGAGGAAGACCAAGAGCATTATGAATCTGTTTAAAAAATATAAAAAATAGACAAAGTGAAAAATATATATTTATAGTAATAAAGATGAAAGGTGTAAGTAGCAGAGCCTAGAGATGAGATTGGAGTGGAGATGTTCAGGCCAGGTTTATTGAAAGGGGAGGGTGACCTGCCTGGGCAGTGCAAAGGTGGCACTGGCATCCTGTGGCAGTTGGAGATCCCTTTTATATGGGGCTGTACTGGGTGGGCAGGTTCCTCGGCTTGACCAGAAGGCTTTGATATGTTAGGGTCCTTTGGTGTGAACTTCAGGGGTAGGGCCAACTGGGTCCTTAGTGTTCTTTGTTTTGGAAGGAGAGGAGGAGGAAGGGAAGGGTTTATGTGGGGTCATATTAGGCCCCCTAACATTCTTGACTCTTGTTAAAAGGGGTGATGGGGACTATGGTCTATCTTTTGAAATTGCTTCTGGTGGAACAGGGTCATAGTTGTCCTCAGTGGGATGAGTTGGGTATTTGTAGGACTGTGCAGGTTTGGAGTACATTAAGAGAAGGTTTGCGAGTGATAGAAATTGGGTGGCAATTGTGGCTGATACTATTTTACCCTGTCTTAAATAAATGAGGACAAGAATTGGATGACACAAGGGGGGAATAGTTAATAACAAGAAATTATAGTGAAGGGTCCCAAGAGGGTTAAGATCCAGCATCCTCATGGGCTGTCAAACCAGGATCCCTTATTCTGAGATCGCAGGTAGGTAGTTTTTTCTTGTAGCTGAGTGATGTCTTCTTGGATCAGACGAGACTTGTAGAAATAGCAGATGTCCTCTAAAAGAGTATAAAAGCCCCTTTCCACTGCGGTGATTAGATCTAAGCCTCTAAGATGGTTGGGGTGGGTAATTGGAAAGTAATAAAAGGATGGGCAAGATAACTGTATATCTTAGATAACTGAAAAAATTGTGGAATATATAAAGGGGGGCTGTATTTTATTTTTTATTTTAATGATGGGGATAGGAAAGAGAAGTAGAGGTATTTAAAATTTAGGAAGACTAGAGAACACAGCTTCAGTATTTATTAGAATTAGTTTGCTTACCTGTGTTAGAGACTAAGTTACTTAAGGCCATCCTGGTGTGATGAAGCTGAACCCATTTTCAGGTCAGACATATCAGTCAGTTGAAAGCCATTCCCAGGGGTGCATGTATATGGAGGATGTTGATTTAGGGGACTACCAGTTCCAGAAGGTGAACTGGAGTTCTAAGGAGATTATAATCTTCCTGCTAGTGCCTTTTTCCTTTGCTCAGAGGGTACAGTTCTGGAGTCTAGTCAAAGATACCTCTTGGGGCATTTTATCTTAGGGGCCCAGAGTTGTAGTAGGGGGCAAGGTTCCATTCTATGGAAGGGTGTTCCATTCTATGAAAGGCCCTTTGCTTGGGCCTTTTGAGTAACTATCTCTGGAGAAGTTTTAAAGTGGCAGCCACTATTAAAAAACTTTTCTGCTTTTGGGGCTGCTGTCAGTCCTGTTTCCTCTCTTTCTCTATCCTTTCTCTGGGCAAAGCCAGTGGATGGAGGGAAGCTGGCAAGGTAGAGGGAAGATGGTGGGTGGATGGAAGCTGGATCATGGGGATGGGAAGGTGAGGAGGCTGACGGACCTGCGAGTGTCCTTCCTGACCATCTTGCCCTGCCCTGCCCCAGGCCTGGCTCACCTGTGCCTGGGTTGGCTGCAGCCTGGGTCCACAGCTCAGCACCACTGCTCCTGGGTCTACAGCCCTGTGATTCCCTGTCTTGCACCCGTAGCCCCACCTGTATTGGGGAGAGGAGCTCCTGGCTGTTGGGCAGGGGAGGAAACCTGGAGAAGTGTGTGAGGGAGGGAGCGTGAAGGGATTGGTGAGGTGGTGGGAGGGCCTTTAGGCTCCAGGGATGGGTTAGGATGTGGAGGAGCAGAAGGAGCTTGAGGATTCTCTGGAGGAGGGAAGATAGCCATGAGGACCAGGGAAGACAGAGGGAGAGATGATCAAGTGACGATTTGTATGGGTAGGGGTAAGAGTAGAGGGAGAGAAAGGCCTGAAGATGGGGGATTTTATTCTATCTGCCATTTTTTTGGAGGAAATTATTTAAGTCCTTTAAGATATTGAAATTAAAGACCCTGTTTTCTAATTTGTATTGAGGTTGAAGGAGACACCCTAGGGTATAGGGGGTGGGGTTCAAGGGCCAGCTCCCATATCTCAGATGTCTTTCCCCTGCCTGCTTGGAAAAGAAGGTATCCCTCGTTTCCCAAGATTCAGGGCATAGAGGAGTGAAATATGAAGAAATATGAGAAAAGGTCAGGTGTCACTATTTTTTTTTTTCAGAAAACAAAGTCCCTGGGACCTTAGAAGCCTAATCGGGGGTCCATCCTGAGCTTGAAGTGAAAAATGAAATAAAATTTGAGGTTGCTGGGACTCCAGAAGAGAGAGAGCGCACAGCACTGGGACAAAACCCTCTAGTTAGGCATGAACAAACAAATGAAGAAGTGAGGAACAAATGTGAGAACACAGAGTCACAGAACGAGCCAAAGAGTGAACCAAGGGAGGTTCTGTTTGAAGCTATTTTGGGATCTTACTCACCCCTAAATGGCAGTTGGGGCAAAATCTTTTAGCATTCTCCTGCAGGCACTCAATGGAGTTGGGTCTGGGTGCCACTGGAACTAGGTTCCTTGGAAACTGGGGTGACTGGGGAGACTGGCAGTGAGATGCAGGTAGACCACAAGCCAGCTGCCAGTTCACCACAGTCCTGGGTTTCAACACCATATGAAAGATGTAAGTGGTGGTGCCTAGAGATGAGACTGGAGTGGAGATGTTCATATCAAGTTTTTTGAAATGGGAGGGCAATCAGCCTGGGCAGTGCAAAGGTGGCGTCTGCATCTGGGAACAGTTGAAGACCCCTTTTATATGGAGCCTTAAGGGGTGGGCAAATTAACCCAGAGGGCTTTGGTGAGTTATGGTCCTTTGGCATGAATTTTAGGGGTGGGGCTAAGTAGGTCCTTGTGTTCTTTGTCTTAGGTGGAGAGGAGGATGAGGAGGAGAGGAAAGGGGAAGAGGAGGTGGAGGAGAAGGGAGGGGAGGAGAAGGAGGGAGGAGAGTTCATGTGGGACTGTGTTAGGCCCCCAACAAAAGATATGTGGTGAAATATCAAGGAAAGCAAGGTAATGATAAGTAATTCAGGATCAAGCAAAAAGAGGGGAGATGGGGCAAGTCTGGCAGGGCAGAACTCCAGGGCACCCTTTCCATTATATTCTCTATGAACCCAGAATTGACAAACACAGTGGCCCTGGGGAGGGGAATCCAGGTGCTTCCACATTAAGAGAAATATTCAGCTTCTTAAACTGGGTGATGGATCATAATATATACCCTTTTTATGTAAAAGAATTAATAAAATAGAAAAAGATGTCTAAAAAACCCTGCAGATAGAGAATGTTGGTTCTTATTCCAACTCCATCTTTGGTATAAAACTATGTCATCTTTGGCAAGACATCCAGCCTCACTGAGCCTCATTTTTCTCATTTTAATAAATGGTTATAACAAATGCAGCCTTGCTTATTTTATAGGATTGTCTGAGGATCAAATGTACTTGAAAGCATTTTGTATGTTATTAATGAAATGGGATACTCATATGCAAGACAATTTTCCTACGCACGAACCCCAAGATTTATCTTCTCAAACTAGTATTCAAAATTCTTATGATGAAAGGTGAGAATGATCAACTTAATTATACAGCTCTTCTTCTGCCAGTTACAGAGTTCTGTATAGTTGTTAGCCAAAGACTGCTTAAAGCTGTTAGCAACCATGGCGTAGCTTGCCTTGGCATTAGAAAATTAGGTTTTGAATCCTGGCTTTGTCATTTACTAACTCTGAGATGCTGGCAATTCCCTATCCTGCCTATGCTTTTCCATCTTTGTATCTGTAAAATGGTGATTTTATTGCCATTGGTATAAAAGAGGAATTGATGTGTTTTCTTAAGAGACAGCAGGGTTCCTGTCATTCCTTCTTGTCCACATTGGTTGCATGGGAAGCACAGCAGCCCAGTTTCCTTACCAAGGACAATCAAGATAGTGGTGGCTTTTTATTACGGTGAGCACACCCATCTTTGATTGTTTTCTTCTATGTTGCCAATCCATTTACAGACAATAACCTATTCTGCCTTTTAATTTTTAATTTGCTTGGGGAACATTTGTGAGGTCATGAACATATCTTTTCTCTCTTGCCCTTCTATACCTCTGGCTCAGCAGTCAGCAGCAAACAATCCACCATAATCACTTACTGTAATACCAAGAGTGTATAAAGTTAATGAGGCCTGGGATTTTGTCTCAACATCATGTGCTGTTACGGGTAAAGGGCTAGCTAGTATCAGTAGATTGTATTACCTTGATGGCTAAAATCTAGAGACAATTTTAAAAAATGAAACATATTATTTTAAGATAATTGTTCATGTACATGGGGTTGTAAGAATTAATACAGGGAGAGACTTTGTATCCTTTACCCAGTTTTCCCTGATGGTAGCATCTTGCAAAACTATGGTACCATATCACAACCAAGCCCACCTTTTTAATTCAGATTTACTTGTACTTGTTTGACTGTGTGTATTTAGTTCCATACAATTTATTAACAGATATTATTATAACAGGTATTCAGATAAGCATGTCCACATGAGTAAAGATAAAAAAAAATGTTCTATTGTTACAGGACAAAGAGGGTCTGGGTGCCTGTCACTGTCAGCCGATATGTAGAGACGGGATAGATCCACCAAACTTTATCGGAAGGCCAGGATTCTAGAGAACAGCAAAAGTAGCCTCTCTAAGACTGTTTTGCTCTTCCATTATCAAATTACAGTTTTATATTTAATGGTTCACAGTAAAGACCACAGTAACCCTTATTTTAAATAATAGTCAGCACAACTCAGTGACAATCTCTTACAACATTTTCAATTCAAACATTAATTCCTAAACTATTTAATGTGGGCATCTTTAGGGTGGGAGCTAAATTTAAAAACAGTAAGAATGGGAGACCTGAGGTGAAACCAGCTGTGCCATGTCTGCCCTAGCCTGACAGACTCCATTTTATTCTCACTATATGTACTTTTGATACAGGCTTCCCCCACTCAGAGCTGGACAAGGACCCCCACCCCCCCAATTCTCTAGGCCCAGGTGAGCTCAGAAATCAGACCTCCATCTATAGGCACAAAAAGGCTGCCCTTTCCAGGTCCCACCCTCTGGGATCTAGCAAGGTCATGAACAAAGCAGCCTGAAAGGTTTTGGGTAGTTTCACCACAAGTAGGGAGCAGACACCCTAATCCCTTCCCTGAGACAAAAAACTGCATGGACCTGATAACCTTGCCCTAGTGGAGGAAGGACATTCATTCATTCATTTGTTAATGCATTCATTAACTTTGAAAAGATGTTTTTACAGCTATCAAATCCTTACCAAATTATACTATAGACCTTGGACAAAGGGTCCATGGGAGAGACTTCCAGCTTAGGTCTTCTCCTTTGCCAGAAACTCTGGTGCTTTTTACTCCATCTGTATTCCCTTTTGTCTAATAAAAATCCTTTCTTACTACTGATCTGTGGTCTGTGAGTTCATTCTTCAAATCCCTGAGACCAAAGACCTACTGAGGAAGAAATTCTGGTAACACTTTCACTATCACCACGAGGATACCTTGTGTTGCCCTTTTCATAGCATCCTTCTCCTTCATTCCTAATTTTTGGCAATTGCAAATATGCAAATCTCTATTTCTATAATTTTGTCATTTCAAGAATGTTAGATAAATTGAATTGTTTTCAATTCAATGCTCTGTGTAATATTTGGGTACTAGTTTTTTTACTGATCTCAATTCCCTGGAGATTCATTCATTGGTGCATATATCAATCATTTGTTTTTATTGCTGAGCAGTATTCCATGGTTTGTTTAAACATTTACCCATTAAAATACATCTCGGTAGTTTTGAGTTTTGGGTTATTATGAGCGAAGCTTCTTGATTTTTGGTGACTAGTTTATAATGTCAATGGAAAAGAAACTAAAGTCTGTACATAATTTTTTTTTTTTTTTTTGAGACAAAGCCTCAAGCTATTGCCCTGGGTAGAGTGCTGTGGTATCACAGCTCACAGCAACCTCCAACTCCTGGGCTCAAGCGAGTCTCCTGCCTCCGCCTCCCAAGTAGCTGGGACTACAGGCCCCCACCACAAGGCCTGGCTATTTTTTGGTTGCATCTGTCATTGTTATTTGGCGGGCCTGGGCTGGATTTGAACCTGTGAGCTTAGATGTATGTGGATGGTGCCCTAGCCACTTGAGCTACAGGCGCTAAGCCTAGTCTGTACATAATTTGAAGAGGTTTATTCTGAGCCACGTTTGAGAACTATGGCTTGGAGTCATGCCCAAGAAGCCTTGAGCAAGTGGATTCACTGTGGTTTTGTTACTGCTATTTTTCTGTGAGTCAGGTCCTTGGTCTGGAGATATAAGAATGAAACCCCCAGATCATGTGAGTAAATGACAGGACAAAGTTTTTTAAGAGAGAAAGACAGAAAGAAGGGTAACATAGCCTTGGATAACAAAGCCTCGGACATTGGCTTTGTTACCCTTGGGCATTCCCAAGGGTAACAAATCTATGGGGATTCCTCAGAGGGAAAACCCACATGGATCTTTTGTCAAGGGGGTCATATACTGCCTGGGAGCAGGGAATGTCTTGGAAATGTACTTACACTTAGCCAGGAGCTGGCAGACAGAAAACATCCTGCTCATGTTGATTACCAAGTGAATGTATTAGCAAAGAAATGTGGTCTTCACAGTTCCTGTCCCAGACAAAGCAGTAGGGTGGGTGTATGTTTCTCATTTCAGGAACTGCCACCCAGATGAGATACACTGGTCAGGCTGTTTTTCTCTGATCCTGCTTATGTTCAGAGAGTATGGTCTGGAGAAGACTTGTTTGCCCAGGCCTAGAAAATGGGAGTCCCTGTGTAGCCTTGAACTGGGGAATCCTTTATCAGTTGGGATACAGTTCAGTTTTATACATTTTAGGGAAGCAGGAATTATATGTAAAGTCATAAATCAATAGAGGCAGACCCCAGGTTATGAACAAGATAGGTTCTGTAGTTTTGTTCTTAAGCTGAATTTGCAAGTAAGTTGGAACAGTACATTTACCTATTGCCTGGAATGGCTTTCATTTATAAGTGGGAGTTGAACATCAGTCAGATGTTTGTAACTCAAGGACTGCCTGTGAAAGACTGCCATGAAAGACATGTTGGTTTGGTACGAAAAGGTGAACATCTCAAAGAAGGGGCTCACAGGTGGGTTTAAAGAACCTTTGATTTATTACTGGTTAAGGAAATACAGTTTTGTCTAAGCAGGGGTGTCCTATCTGGGCAGGCCCCCTGCTAATTTTGTGAGATTTTTTTTTTTTGTTTTGGTTATTTGAGGTGTTATGTATCACAAAAAGTATGCACTTTTTTTTTCTTTTGCTAATCAGCTTTCATTAGCATTTGTGTATTTACTGTGTGGCCCAACTTTTATGTTTCCAATGAGGAGCAGAAAAGAAAGCAGGTTGGACACCTTGGTCTAAAGGTTTGGAAAGCTTTCAGTTCAGATGAGGAAATCTGATAGAGACAAACTGCCTACTGCACTTATACCCAGACTCAAGTGATTTGTTATCTATATTGAGGACCTACAGGTTTGTCTGACTGGCTTAAGCCTATTAGTGAGTAACAAGAGATGTCTCCAAGAAGGAAGGGGAGCATGATGAGTCCTGCCCATGGCTAGCAACTCTGTTTTAAGGTATCCTCTTGGCCAAGACAGGGTTTATTGAGTCAGCTGCTGGAGTTGAGGGAGAGCATTAAGATTGTATTTTAGTTCACAATAATAAACTGCCAAAATGTATTCCAGAGTGGTTGTATCATTTTATGTTCCCACCACTTATGTAGGAGTGATCTCATTTTATCGCATCCTTAATAGCATTTGGTATGGTCACTGTTTTATATTTTAACTATTTTGATAAGCATATAGTATATGTTAATGTTGTTTTAATTTGCATTTCCCTGATGCAAATGCTAATGCTGTTGAACATCTTTTTTTGTGCGTATTGTCCATCTGTATTATCATGTCTTTTACCTATTTTCTGACTGGATTTTTTAATCATTGAATTTTTAGAGTTTGTTATATATTTTGTCAGATATGTGGCTTGCAACTACTTTATTCCATTCTGTAATTCATCTTTATTTCCTTTTCAGATGGTCTTTTGTAGAGTAAATCTTTTAGTTTTCATGAAGCCAAATTTATCAATATTTCCTTTTATGGAACGTACTTTTGGTGTCAAGATTAAAACTCTTTGACTAACCCTAGGTCATAAAGATTTTCTCATGTGTTGTTTTTTTTCTCATGTGTTTTTTTCCAAAGATTTTTATAGTCTTAGGTAAGAGTTTGATCCACTTTGAGTTAATTTTTGTGTAAGATATGAGGTTAGTTCTAAGTTCACTTTCTTGCATGTGTGAATGTCTAATTGCTCCAGCAACATTGTATTGATTTGCATTTTTGCCAAAAATCTACCAGCTAGGTATGTTTGTGTTGGTCTATTTCTATTTTCTCTATTCTGTTCCATGGATCTCTATGTTTATCCCTGTGCCAATACCACATTTTCTTGACTACCACAGCTATATAGTAAATCTTCATATTGGGTAAAGTGATTCCTCTTACTTTTTTTTTTTTCTTTTTCAAGGTGGTTATAGCTACCATAATTGCTGGGCCTTTCCATATAAATTTTAGGATAATCTAAAATTTTGTGAACACATACAAAAAAATTAAGATTTTGATAGGATATGCATTACATCTATAGATCACTTTGGGGAGAAATGATGTCTTTATTATGTTGAGTCTTCTATTTCATGGACACAGTCTATCTCTCCATTTATTTAGGTCTTTAATTTCTTACAGGTAATTTTATTAACCATTTTAAATGAATTCTAGTGCTCAGAGAAACTCACACTGGTTAGAATTCAGATATAATAGTATATCTTTTGGGCAGCTCCATTGCATTGTGGGATAAAACACAAATCTAAGATATCCTTTGAACCATGAAGTTGATAAAAGTAGTTTGCAAGCCACTGTTCATATTTATGAGTACATAGTAATCAATAGCAGTTGTATTAGTCGTCATAGTTCACTGCAACTTCAGACTCCTGTGCTCAAGCAATCTTCCTGCCTCAGCCTACTGAGTATTTAGGAATATAGGCCTGTGCCACCACACTCGGTTAATATTTTATAATTTTCGTAGAGATGGGGTCTTGCTCTTGGTCATGCTGGTCTCAAACTCCTGACCTCTTATCTAGGCTTCCCAGAATGCTAGAATTATAGGTATGAGCCACATACCTGGCCAACAGTTTTCAAAATGTCTTTTTTCATTTATTCTTTGATTGATTGATTGATATGGACCACAGAGCCAACAGTGAACATCTAAAAGAGTATGCTGTGGGCAGATGTGGCAGTGATACCATGTTTCTTGCCTCATGTACCTTTCAGAGACAAGGCTCTTGCCTTGTATTTGCCAGTTTGCTGCTATTTATCCCCAAAGAGAGTGTGAACCAGATGAAGATGCCAGTAGTATTTCCAGTCTTTACTTGAAATGTAAGGACTCGACAGATGGTAGATGTACATTGCATATTTTTTCAGTGTCCAACAAGTCACTATTTTAAGATTTATTTTTGGTTCTCTTCCTCTTTTATATGCTGGATTAGACTCTTTCCCTTCCTAGAATATTATACCCTCCCTATTTCCCTTAATTTTTGACCTCTTCTTTCACTAGCCTTTTATTATGAATGTTCTTTTAACTCTATTCTTGGGCCACTGCATTTTGCTGTCTTTTACACTGTATGGAATATTTCTCATTGTTTTGTGAAGCATCTTTTCTTTTCAAGAACTGCCTCTCTCTCATGCTATAGGATTACACTGGGTCTCTCATGGATGGCACCTGACCCAGACTGGCCAGTTAGGAAATTTCATCTTTTGGAACATAATGATTGGTCTAGGAATGGACATGTTTTCAAATCAGGGCTGACCACAGCCCATTTTTACTTTTTATATGGATTCTAGGTAAGAGAGGGCCATTTTAAAAAATCTGGGATTGTAACCCAAGATTCAGTCATTCAGCAAATACTTATCAGGTGCCTACTGTATCAAGCATTATGTGTAGACTCTGAATGATATGAACTAGGAGCTGTGCATGGCTATGTGTGTGTGTATGTTGCCACAGGGAGAAGAGGAGGTATCTGAGAATAAAGCTAACACTTGGAAAAGCAGCTCCAAGGGACAGAAAAGAATAACAGTGCTCGTGACCTTCTTTAAGTACCTAGATCCAGGTGTGCCTGAAATTGCAGTTAATGAGGAGACACATAACTAAATATTCACTCACGCTTTATCACTGAGTAATATACATGCCGAATCCTAAACATTTCAATATCTGACTCTTCAGTTCTATTTACTAAGCACTTTTATTTCTGGATATCTGTTGTATATAGTCACTTGAATGTGCTCATGATCTCTGACATAAAATATACCCAAAGGTAAACTCATTATTTTAACTTACCAGAACATAAAGTACATTGTAGATAAACAGCTTTGTTTTGCTCCCTGTGATGTTCCAGTGCCTAGACCAGTGCATGGAACACAATAGGAGCTCAAAAATATTTAACAAATAGTTAAATCCAGACCCCGTAGACTCTCAGGTGATTATATATTTCTAGTTATATTTTATGAATGTTTTTCTTTACCTGAGCAGTTCTCAAGAATCTTGGAATGTGGGCTGGCATCTGTGGCTCAAAGGAGTAGGGCGCCAGTTCCATATACCAGAGGTGGTTGGTTCAAACCTGGCCCTTGCTAAAAACAAACAAAAAAAGAATCTTGGAATGTGGTAATTTGGGAATGAGTTTATCAGAATCACCCAGGGAAATTTGTTAGTTAAAGACTATTAGTTATTAAAGTTATAAAAGACTTTTAAAATCACATAAAAAAACCCCTCATAAACCCCCTCAGTTTTATAAATCCTTGTCAGGATTTATAGGAAGAATATATAAACCTACTTTTTCAACTTTGTAAATGTTCAGTTCAATTTTAGTGAGTGGAGAAAGGTGCAGGTCCAGTTTTAGTCTTTTACATGTGGTTATCCAGTTCTCCCAGAACTATTTATTGATTCTTTCCCTCAGTGTATGTTCTAGTACAGTTTATCAAAGATCAGGTGGCTGTAAGACATTAGATTCATCTCATGGTTCTCTTTTCAGTTCCAGATGTCTATGTCTCTATTTTTGTGCCAATACCATGCTGTTTTGATCACTATTCCTTTAATTTTGCTGAGGTTTGATTTGTATCCTACATGTGATCTATTTTGGAGTATGTGCCATGGGCTGATGAGAAAAAAAGTATATTCTTTAGCTTTAGGATGGTGTGTTCTGTATATATCTCTTAATCCTATTTGTTCTAGGGTCACGGTTAAGTCTTTTGTATCTTTATTTCGTTTCTCTTTAAAGATTTGTCCAGTTCTGTCAGAGGGGTATTAAAGTCCCCAGATCTTATGGTGTTATGGGATAATATATTGCTCAGACTAATTAAGGTCTGTTTCAAGAATCTAGGAGCATTTAAGTTGGGTACATAAACTATTTTAAATTGAGATGTGTTCTTGTTGTATTGCTCCTTTGACCAGTATGAAGTGTCCATCTTTGTCTTACTTAAATTTAGTTGCTTTGAATCCACTTGTATCTGAGAATAAGATAGCAACTCTTCCTTTCTTCTGATTTCTAGTTGCTTGAAATATTGTTTTCCATCCCTGAACCCTGAGTCTTGATTTGTCCTTCAGGGTTAGTTGTGTCTCCTGGAGTCATCATATAGATGGCTTGTGCATTTTTTTTTTTTTTTTATATATCCAGTCAGCTAGCCTGTGCCTCTTCAGTGGGGAATTTAATCTATTGATGTTTATTGAGAGTATAAGTGTGGTAGAATTTTATTCATCTTATTATGAGAAAGTCTGTTGTGTTGTTTTATTCTTTGCACCATTGTGGAAGCTAAGTTTTGGCCTTTGGCTTCTAGGTGTTTACTTTGGTGATGATCCATTGTGGTGTTCAGTGATGAGAATAGGTCTAAGTATTTCCTGTAGAGCTGGTCTTATTGTGGCAAATTTCCTCAGTGCTTGTATAACCACAAAAGATTTGCTTTCTCCATCAATTTTGAAGCTTAGCAGGTTATAGAATTCTGGACTGAAATTTCTTTTGTTTAAGAATGATGAAGGTTGGTGACCATGGTCTTCTTGGATAGAAATTTTCAGTTGAAAAGTCTGCTGTCATCCTAATGGCTCTGCACGTGTAGGTCAGTTGGTGCTTACGTCTATCTACTTGTAGAATTTTTCCTTTCATCTTGACTTTGGACAGATTCATTACAATGTGTCTTGGAGAAACTCTGTTAGAGTTGAGATGACCCAGGGTTCAATATCCATCTGAAAGGCATGTGTTGTGATCTTTAGTAATACTTGGGAAGTTTCACTTATGATAGTCTCCAGTAGGGCTTCCTTACTTTGGGACAATCTTCTTCCTCTTTAGGGATTCCTATTATTCTTATGTTTGAACACTTCGTGGGGTCTCATAGTTCTCCTAGCACCTGCTCTGCTTTCTTTTTCTTCTTTTCTACCTGGGTTAACTCAAAAACGTTATCCTCTTGCTCTGATGTTCTTTCTTCTCCATGGTCTAATCCAGGTGTCCTCAACTATGGCCCATGGGCCACATGTGGCCCGCCTAGGACATTTATCTGGCCTGCTGTGTGTTTTTGCTGCTGCTGCCTGTCCTGCTTAGCAGCTGACTTGTCCTGGGGCCTGCAGTCCCTCCAATGGTCTGAGGGACAGTGAACTGGCCCCCTATTTAAAAAGTTTGAGGATCCCTGGATCTATTTTTGATACTTTTGGCTGCATCTTTACATTCCCTAATTGTCTCCTTCATTTCCTGAAGCTGCATCATGTCCTTTCTATATTCTACATATCTCTCATCCAACTTTTGGTTCTGTATCTCCATTTTCTCATTAATTCCCTTTATTTTTTTAATCATCCATATTTTAAATTCCCTTTTTGTCAAATCCATTAATTCTTTATAGGAGTAGTCTTCTGTAAAACATGCCTCCTCCTTTGGAAGAGTTGCTCTATTTTGGTTTTGCATGGTGCCTGAATTTCTCTGTTGGCTCCTCCTTCTGTGTGCTTTCTTCTTATTCACCTCCTTGTGCACCTTTTTCCTTCTCACTTTCTTCTTTGCTTCAAATTACCTTGTCTCAGAGTTTAGGTGAGGAAGAGGCCTCTTGGTATGAGGCCAAAAGGAGGAGAAAGGTAAAGAGCAAGGAGGGAGAAACAAGAGGAAAGGAAAAAAAGATGCACAAAGAAGGAAAGAGTAAAATAAAAGAAAAAGAAAGAAAGGAATGGGGATTAACAGAAAAAAGCTTGAGAACAGTAGAGAAGGAGGTCAGGAAGAGAGGATGAGACTGATGGAAGAAATGGTATTGATCAGCATGGTGCTAAGGCCATGCCTGTAACTCAAGGATTTTAAGGGGCTGGGCAGGTTCCTCAAAATCAGATTCTCCTTAATAGCCTGAGCAGAGCCAGACTCTTCCTCTGCCAAATAAATACAGGAAGAGAAGAAAAAGAGCGAAAACAAAAAACAAGAGGGAAAAATTAAGTAGGGATGAAAACGAAATAGACAATTCTGCAGTGTGATCATAACAAATTTTTCTTCCTAAAGTCAGAGGTGGAAAGGTTTCTTAGCCCCCTTGAGCCAGACTACTGTATTGGCCTATTGGCCAGATCACAGCTGTGTCCCCCTAGTTTTCAGCAGAGAAAGAAAGAAAGAAAGAATAGATAAAGAAAATTAAAATACTGATATGTCAAATAAAAGAGAGAGAGGGAGGCTGGATAAAGTAAGGAGAAAGACAAAAAAGGGGAGGGGATATCTTAGCTGTTGCAGAAGTAATTTATGTGTGAGAGATGAGAAAGGTAGAAGAATCTCTATCCAAAGAAAGAATGTAGAAGAGTAAAATAGTAAGAGAGAATAAATGAGGCTAAGATACTATAACCAAAAAGTACAGGAGCCCTTGCTCCTGATGAAAGTAAAAATAGAAGTTAAGAAAAGTCAACTAAACAAATTAGCAAGAACCAGAACACATTAATACAAAATAACAAAAACTCTAATAACCAAAAATAAGCAACCTCAGCAACAAATAAACAAAGAAACAAAAAAGGAAAAAGAAAAGATAATTAAGAGCAACAAGAAAGAAAAAGAAAAAAGAGAAAATAAAAAGATATAAAAATAAAAATGCATATGTATAAACATATATAAAAAGATATATATACAGTGGAAGGGTCCAACTTTAGTAGGAATATATTTGTGTTATAATATATTGCCTGGACTCCACACGGTGCTGTAGGTTTAAGGTTATACCACTGGTAACCTCTCTCTAGATCCCCAGCATAGACCTATTTCCCAACTTAATTGTCTGTGATGATTGTCTGATTATTTCCTCAGCATTCAGGCCCTGCTGAGTTGGGATCTAAAAGCTCTCCAGAATCCTTCAAAGGCAGGTCTCCTGTGCCCCCAGACAATAATTCCCATGGGGTGCGGGAGTCCCTGAGCCTGACAGGATTGGAGGTTCGATCCCAGCAGGTGGAACTAAGAAGACTGTGTCCCTGTAAGAGGCCTGTGTTCATGATCTTCCCTAGACTTGCCCACAATGACTGCCTCGTGGATGCTAACACCTTCCCAGTATGGCCATCTCTACTGCCACCCAACCAGTGGCAATCTCCTGTCAGCCCTCAAATCTGGCTGTTGTATACTGTTCTGGTATGCCCACTCTTCCAGGCTTTTCTCACAGTACACAGCTTCCCTTAAGAACTAAAAACTGTGAAAGGGCTTCCTCCCACCCTGGGTCTCTGCATGGAGCTGGTCTCTCCTGCTTTCAAAAACTTGCCTAGCATGTCAGAACTCTGCTGCTCTAGTTCATGTACTGTATCAAGCCCCTCGCCACCTCACTGTGAGCCCGAGCCACAGCTCCAGGTAAGCACAGCCTGGCATTCTTCCATTCCTCAGTTGTATGAGGAGTGTTGGACTGAATGCTCTTTCTGGTTTGCCATTTTGCTCCCTCACATATATATTATTAACAAGTAAGTATTATTAGCATATATCTTGATTTGAGATCATACAGAAGAAGATCCTAAAAGACAGATCTGCGTGCAAGCAGTTTATTTGGGAGGTACAGGGAAGTGAGGATGTAAAATGGGGAAGAGAAGGCGACTAATAAAGGTCAGATTACCACCATGGAAAACTAGAGCTTAATCCCACTAGAGAACTCTGAGAGCCAGTGTAGAATCATTTCACAGTGATCTCACCCAAGGGGTAAGGGATCTGGGTATTACATACCAACTGTATTCCGTCTTTGGTTAAGGACTCCTTCCAGTGTGTGCTGATTCCCTGATACTACTTTTTTTGCTGTATGAGAAAATCTTTAGATGAGGAGAAGCAGATGTTAGCAGATGGAGGTCAGGCTATGGGTACAGAAATGACAGGGCCTGGGGATATAGGAAGGGATTATAGATTATTCATCTGCTCAGGATTATGGATTGGGTCCTTATTATGGATTTACTACTTCAAAAATTGGTGAAATACATCTATAAATTGGACAGAGAGGAATGTAGTTTCTATAAGCTCGAAGAGAGGAAGAAGCTATAGAATAAGTAGATGTAAAAGATGAGAGTGTCACACAGCCAATGACAATTAGCTCATGCTAATCTCTACCGGATATCTTCTTTGAGCTTTCTGTATTTATCCATTTTCTTCCTAGTATGTCCTTTTATTATTCCTCCATTTAGCAAGACTGAGCTACTTACCCCAGCATTCATAAATCTTGATCATTCCCACTTCAAATATAGAATGGCATAAAGGAGAAGGAAAATTACTCTTACCAGCTGGGTGTAGATTTATGACTGCAATAACATTCTGTAAACTGCACAAAGCACAAGTTTCCCTCAAAATATATTCATAAATATTGAGGATGTTGTTTTAGCTTATAGATTAATACTTTAAATAATCTTACATGAGTATGTAAAAAAGTCGTTCAAGACTACCAGTTACCTTATGATTGGAACCTTCCATTCAGATTCTCAGGAATCTTCTCTGAAAGCTATATAACAGAAGTAGGAAGCATACTCAGAAGAAAATTCTTAAGGGAAGGGCATGGTGTTTGGCTTGTATAACTCTGGGTTGATCTTGGATCTGGTCTGTTACCCAGCAACAAAAAGGATTTAATGCTGGGATGATTTTCATAAAGGGAGGATACCATCTCCTACTGGAGTTATTTGGGCTGAGCCACACTAGGAATGTTTTTGAAGTGGTGTGCTCATTAAAAAATAAAAACCAGAAGAAATCATAGGAGAAAAGCATTGCAAATTACTTCTGTTTACTTAGGCAGGGTGTTACCCCTGTGTTGGCAGAGGTTTTATTTTTTCAGTTTGGAACCAAATCCCCTGAAACCAGAGCTAGCCTCATCAGATGTTCAGTCAGCAAGTATTTCGTGAGTACTCAAGGAATATACCACTGAACGTGAGAAGTGTTTATGAAAAACCCCAAAACTCTGGCCTGGAGCCATTTATAGTTTTATAGGTCAAACTAATGCATAATCAAAATAAATGTATAGTTATGAATACAAAAATAACTGATGCATGTTTAGGGAGAGGGATGGATGAGAATTGAGCTACTAGGTTGAAGAAGGGTAAAATGAAGTAAAGAAAATTGCAAAGACACATGTCCCCAACCTAACCTCTTCTTCCCTTATTTTTCTCATTTAGGCTCTAAGGGATGCTGGAACTACAAGTTGATGAACAGTCACAAGAGACTTTGGAAGCTTTATGATTAAAAGACCACTGGTGAAGTACCGGCCAACATTCTTCAACAGAACTTTCTGCAGTGATGGAAACGTTCTGTGCAGTCCAACACCACAGCTATCAGCCACATGGAGGTTATGAGGGCTTGAAATGTGGCTAGTGTGACTAGGCAAATGAATTTTTTATTTAGTTAAATTTAAATTTAAATAGTCACATATGGCTCAACACAATGCTTTCCTCTGAGAATTGACCACCTCTTGAACAGTGGAAACTGGAACAATAGAAAAAAACAAGGACTATAGTGAGGCAATGCAGCTCAGCTGGCAAAAACAAACTCGATGGCTACTGTTTGAGTAATGAAAACTCAGGTATCTGTCAGGGCTCAGTCAGAAAAAAGAAACCACATCAGTTATGTAATTGACTCTATAAACTCCTACATGTTTTTTATAATCCTCTTCCTTAAGTAACTCCTTGACTTGTTTTCCAGAAATAATGGACTTGACCTCCTGCCTTGGTCTCCCAAGTACTTGGGATTGTAAGTGTGAGCCACTACATCTGTCCTGAAATGATAGGTTTTCTTTACGACAAAGGAATTGAGATTTTGAAGACTCCAGGGCAGAAATCCTTACTCCTCATCTCACTCCACCTGCCTTGAGGGACATGGTCTCTTTATAAAAAAGCCCATAAATTTCATTTATCCAGGAGATGGATTGAGGCAGCCTCTTCCTTTCTCCCAGCAAGATGTCTGTTGCATTAAAAATTCCTTTCTTCCTTGGCATTTCTCCTTGTCTTAATAACTGAATTTTTGTGTGACAAGCAGCTGGACTTAGACCAAACCCCTCTTGTGGTTCTGACAAAGGCTATTTATTTCTATCGAAGCAAACTTGACATAATATAAAACTAACCATTTTAAAGTGAACAACTCAATGGCATTTAGTACATTCACAATATTGTGCCACCACCATGTCCATCTAGTTTTAAAATATTTTCATCACCTTAAAAGAAAACCCCACCCCCATTAAGTGGTTGCTTCCTATTCATTCTTCTCTTTATTCTCTAGAAACCACCAAATCAGCATTTTTTATGGATTTACTTATTCTGGGTATTTCGTATAGAAAGAATCATATAATATGTGGCCTTTCGTGGCTAGCTTCTTTCAGTCTGTAGCAGTGCTATTCACACTATCCAATAGGTGAAAACAGCCCAATTGTCCACCAATGAATGAATGGGCAAACAAATTGGGCTATATACATCCATTGGAATATTATTCATCCCTAAAAAGGAATGAAGTACTGACACATATCACAGTCCATAAAAAGGAGTGAAGTACTGACACACCATATAAATAAACCACATACCAGTTCTTTTAAAAGAGAGAATTTAATAGATAGCAATTGCAGAAAATAGCTACTATTCCTAGGGCTGAAACAATTGTTAAATTCCTAGGGCTGATTGGAATTGTTAAAACTTACAACCAGACAGCCCTGCAGAGCTGAAATTCAAACCTCCATGGAGAGGGTGCTGCTCATCTAGTGCACCAACTTGAGGTTTCAAGACTTACAGACTCGGCACAAATACTAACATGGGAAGTACTGCTGTCACTGAACTGAAGAAAGTTTTTGGGGTGACACTCATAAGAGAAGCAAGTGGACAGTAAGCCAAGAGAAACCCATAGGAAGTAGACAGGAAGAGTCATATCCTCTCTCCCTACTGCGCAGCCTTCCCCTACTGTCCTTTCCTTTAGAAAAGCCTAATTGGCAGAGAAGACTGTGGTTTGCAGAGTCCCAGCCCCAGCATCACAAATTAGAGTAAAAATGGGAGTAAAAAATGAGAGGAAAAAATGGAGCTAAGAGATAATCATTTACTAAGTGGCACAGTCCATAGAAGAAAAAGATTCTGGGCTGCCCTGATAGAGCTTGGGTATGTAGGTGGGAATGCCAAGATCTCAGGTAGAGTTTCATGCTTGCTTTATTTTTTGCTTGATGTAGTGAAAATCTACTTGTTTATAAAATGATGTTTCTTTCCTTTGGGTATATACCCAGCAGTGGGATTTTGGGATCAAATGTTTATAGCTGCACAATTCATAATTGCAAAGACAGAAACAATGCAAGCACCCACCAAGACATGAATGGATTAATGAAATGTGGTATATGTATACTATGGAGTACTACTAAGGCATAAAGAAAAATGGTGACCTAGTATCTTTTGTGATAACCTGTATGGGAACTAGAAACCATTCTCCTAAGTGAAACATCACAGGAATGGAGAAACGAACACATGTACACACTTACGTGCACATATGGAAGTAACTCAATGAAAATCAAGCTGGGAGAGGGAGGAGGAAGGGATGGGTAAATTCACACACTGTTTGTGGGGGGTGCATGCTTATAACCTTGACTCATTTTGTGTAAAAATAAAACATGCAAACAAAACATATGTAACTTCTAATATTCTGAACTTAAAAAAAGAAAATAAACATAAAAGGACATAAAAAAGTCTACCTCACCAAGGTAGATGGGAATATAATGTATTTTTATCATATTTATATACCCAAATATTCAGGCTCCTCCCCCCCCCGCCTTTTCCAGACTCTAAGGAGAAGACATTCACTGGAGGTGTACAGTAAAGCTAAAGCATCTGCCTTCCAATGTTTGCCCACTCAAAGTCATCCCCTTTTCTTTCTACTTCCCGAGGTATTTTTTTTTTTTGCAGTTTTTGCCTGGGGCTGGGTTCAAACCCACCACCTCTGGCATATGGGGCTGGTGCCCTACTCCTTTGAGCCACAGGCACCACCCTTCCAAGGTATTTTTTACTCTCATTTAAGAAAATTGAAATACAATTCACATTCCAAAAAATTCACCTTTTAAAAGTGTTGAGTTCTGTAGTTTTTAGTAATTCCACAAGGTTGTACAACCATCATCACTATCCTAATTCCAAAATATTTTCATCTCCCCCCCCCCCCAAAATTGCATACTCTTTAAGTAATCTTCTCCCTACCTTCAGTTCTTGGTAACCTTCTGTAGGAGGTAGACAGGCTGATTTCTCTTGAGCACTCTAATTCAGGGTAAAGTATGAAAGTGGGCCATCCCTGTAGCTCGGTATCAAAAACACTGAAGATAAAAGCCCAGAGGCAGAGTAACATCTACAAGACCATCCTTGCATGGAGAATCATCAGGTGGTAGGATGAAGACCTTTGAATTCTTCATAGCCAGTTAGATTAGGAAAGCTGGTTTGTCTGTTCTGTGGAGATGAAACTTATTTTCCCCTTCCCCTTTCTGAATGTGTTATTGGGCTTTTGTTGACAATTTATTACCCTATGCTCTTCCTCCCAAACTTCTGGGGGGACTTGAGATTCTTTTTTCCTATTTTTTAATTTTAACACCTTTGCATTTTTTCATGAATGCTTTGTTTTAGAGATCAATAAAAAGTTTCTGAGGAATTGGAGTGTTGCTGCATTGCCTCAATCTACCACTTGGTGCGTGGGACAGTGTGCGCCTCTCCAGGCTTCTCAGACTTTTTGCTTTAAGTTGGTGTGAAGTCTCCTTCTTCCTTCGGTGCCATCTCCCTTTCTTTCTCCAGTCCAGGTTGGGGTTCCCCAGAACCCTCTGTTTTCTGTTTCTATGGATTTACCTATTTGAGACATTTCACATAAATTGGATCACATAATTTGTGGGTTTTTGTGTTTGGCTTCTTTTTACATAGCCTCATGTTTTCAAGGTTCATCCACGTTATAGCATTTATAGGTATTTCATGCCTATTTGTTGCTGAATAATATTCCTTGATATGGCTTTATCACATTTTCTTTATCCATTTATCAGTTGATGGACATTTGGTTGTTTCCACTTTTTGGCCAGTAGGAATAATGCTGCTGTGATTCATGTACAAGTTTTTGGGTGAACATACATTTTCATTATTCTTGAGTATATACCTGGGAGTGCAATTGTTAAGTCATATAATAACTCATTGTTTATCAGGTATTTCTTTCAATAGTTACAGTTTTCAAAATTTTAGTTCTGTTTATCTATTATTTTTGATATCTATGTTTTTGTTTTTCTTTGGACGTTCTGGTTTTCTTTTTGTTTTTCTTTAGAGAAAACAGTGCAAGACATATAAACTGAATTTAATTATCAAATGATAGAGGAATGCAGAGTGCAATGTAATCATGCCTCTTAAGCCTCCTCTTTTCTCTCTAGTGATAACCACAATTATATCTTTTTTTGGTGTTCTCTTATCTCAGTTTTCTTCTATGCATTAACATATGTATGTAGGTATCTATATTTCACTTCTAAGAAACACACTTGACAGCATTCTCTCGGATTCAATTATCCAAGTTTCAACCTGCTCTGTTTATTGTTGTTGTTTCTATCTGTGCAGACTTTGCGTTTTGCATATGTATATTGACACATTCGAATTTTTTTCACTAATAAAATGTTGTTTCATGTAATGTTCTACATTTTTTCTCACATAAATCTATTTATATGTTAATTCTAGGAAATCTACTTCTTTCCTGGTTTCTTGGGTACCTCTCTGACCATTCATTCTTTGTCTCCTTTGCAGCTCTTACATATTGGAGAAGCTTCAACTTCCATCATAGTCTCCTCCTGCCTCCCCCCTGCCCTCCTTTTCCTTTTATTTTCTCTCCTTTTTTCCCTCTCTTTTCATGCTATACTCTCTCCTTAAGATCTCATTCATGCTGATGGGTTCCATTTCACTTTCATACTAAGACTCCCAAAATTTTAATTTCAGTCCAGATATCCCCTTTGCATCTCAAACCTATGTATTCAACTTATTACTTGATATATTTCCATCTTAATCCCATGATGTTCTTCCCTCAGAAACCTGGTACTCTTTCAATGTTCTTGCTTCAGGGAGTCCACTTACACATTCATTTATTTCCAAAAACCAGACACCAGTCAGTCTTGGCACTCATTCTCCTTTATCTCCCACAGTCACTCAGATTGATTAAATTTAAATTCTGCTGGTTTTAACTCTAAAATAAATCTCAAATGTGCCAATTTTTCTTCATTTTCATAGACATGGCACCTATCTTTCACTTGACCACAGAGATAAGTTTCCCAACTGGTCTCCACATATCCACTTGGCTTCCCAACCAAATCTTCTTCCCCTAAGTTAAACCAGAGTTATCTTTCAAAATTTAAATTAGAGCATGTCACTTCTCTGCTTAAATGGTTTTTAAGTCTGTCTGTCTTAATGGTTTTCATTAAGTCAGTCTTTTAATGGTTTTCCACAACTCTCAGGATTTAGGCAAAACTCCTTAACAATGGAGTCTACAAAGCTGTTCTTAACACTGTTCTGCTTATCTCTCCAGCCTTGTAGCATTTTCCGGTCACTCAGTGTCTTAGCTCCTCAGGCTTGTCACCTTCTGTGTCTAGGGGCTTGGTATGCTGATCTTCCTGTCTGGAATGTTCTTTCCTTATTTATATCTATTGATACCAGATCAGTTATTACCTTCTTAGGGAAAATTGGGTTTCTTTGTGTTATAGGTTTTTATAAAATAGTGTTTCCTTTAGCTAGGGATCTTCAACCTTTTTTATAACCTCTGCTGCACATTGGAAGAATAAGAAACTCATCAAAGTCTTCACAAAATCAACATATGGCCAATGGGCGCAGGTTGCACACCCCAGCTTTAACCTATTTATTTGTAGTCATAAACTTATTAGTGTGCTTATTTGTCTTTCCAACTATAACTGTGTCTATTTTTTTGAGCATTATTTGTCCTCAGTGTCCAATGCAGTCCCAACAAATTACTGCTGAAAGAGCAACTACATACATAGTATTACATAGAGTGAAGGTACAATAATATATTTAATCAGTTACATTGAGGGACATGTAAGTTGTTTCCACATTTTCTATGTTAAGAAATACTTTACAAAAGACTTAAAAGCCTGGTTAAGAATATGGTGTTTATACAACCCTTGGATGTTCATGAATCCAAATGTTTTGGAAACAATGTTAGTACAAGCTGATTATGTTAGCATTTTCTTAAAGTAGACAAGAAACAAATAAATTGTTATATAAAAGTCAAACTACTTATAAATCAATAGTACCTAATATGGTAAAAAAAATAACTATAATGAATTAGAATCATGATGAGAAGCAAATCACAAAAACATTAGCATTTTATTTTGAACCAATAAAGATATATATTTTATTTATTTATTTTTGATTCAGAGTTTGAATAGTCATTGTTGTTAAGTTATTGGGATGAAACCTACTTGTTTTCTTTTCATAGGATGGCCACAGCTTGTAGGCTATTGGTATTTTCAATCTTGTTAGGATTATTTTGACTTGACCAGGTTAAAATATACATAGGATTACAGCCAAAACTGTCAAAACTCATAAAAGAGTGTAGTAATACCTACTAAATTAGAGCATCTATTTTCTATGATTTAGATATTGGGGACTCTATATTGTAGCATAAAAGCATCAGTATCAAAGCACGTATATACAAAGATTAAAGCAGCATTATCTGTAGTCCATCAACAAATGTCCATCAACAGAGGGATTGTTGAATTATTTATAGAAAGTTTATATATACTATGCATTGATTATGCAGTTATTAAAAAATAAATTTGAGGTAAATATTTTAATTCAGAGGGATATATACATATATTATGTTTAGGAAAATTTCCCCAAACTTGGAAATAAGACCATAAAAAAACTTAGTATCTAATGGTCCAGCTTGAAAGTCATGTAGCTCTCTCCCTGGGAAAGAGACTTGGGTTCACTTAATGTTTATAACTGATTAGGGCCCAGGCATCTTACAACATGGTGAAGTCAGAAGTTAACTTGCATATATCTAACGTGGTCCAATTTTTTTTTTGTTTGTTTAGTAAATAAGATAATCTCAAATGTTATGGCTTTATTTCCTGGTAGGACAATGATCAATTTTATATTTAATTTAGCAGTCTTACTTATGGCATTCTTTTTTCACAATTTTGACATGTGCCCATTATTATTTGTGGGACTTTATTATAATTATTATTATTATTATCATTTTTACTAATCTGAGAATTAGTAAAAAGAATTAGGTTTAAATGACTTTTAATGAGAAAAGAAATTGTAGCTTAAGTGTATAAATTGTTTATACAATCAGACAAGAAATCTTCATTTATATGTCTGCATGATTATATATTTGTATCAGTGTAGATGTGAGTATGGAAGCCTACATACCAGAATGTTAACGCTACTTCTGTTACCTTGGAGGGGGTGGAGTGTGAGAGAAATTATTATGATTTCATATAAAATCACATATATAATTATATATATAATATGTATATTTGCTTATTATGTGGATTATTTTTTAGTTTAATAGTTAAAAATTTAATAAAGAAAATGGATGGGGGAAATTCTCTTAAAAATTCTTCAATAATTTATGTTCCATTATTTATTCCCTTAGTGATAAAATACTTATGATAAAAAGCATATATTTTTGGGTGGCACTTGTGGCTCAAAGGAGTAGGGTGCTGGCCCCATATACTGGAGGTGGTGGGTTCAAACCCAGCCCCAAAAACTGCCAAAAAAAAAAAAAAACATATATTTTCTTTTTTAACAAGTTTATTTTCTTTTAAATTTAAGATTGATACAAAGGTACAAACAGGTTACATTGTTTGCATTTGTTAGGTTGCATTTGTTTAGCTGAGTCCTTCGCTCAGGAGGGGTGCCATATACCCTTATGTTGTGTCCATTAGGTGGTAGCACCCCAAATCCCATTCCTCCTGACCTCTGCCCTGTTACTCTTCCTCTTTCCCCTATTTGGAGATAGTTGTGTTTTTTTCTCTCATGTGGGAATGTCATTGTTCATCTTTAGATTTCGTATTAGTATTGAGTAGATTGGATACTTGCTTTTCCATTCTTGTGATATTTTACTAAGAAGAATGTGTTTCAACTCTGTCCAGGTTAATACAAAAGACATAACGTCTCCATATTTTTTTAAGGCTGAATAGTACTCCATGGTATACATACACCATAGTTTATCCACTCATGGACTGATGGGCACTTGGGTTAATTCCACATCTTGGCAATTGTGAATTGAGCTGAGATAAATATTCTAGTGCAAATATCCCTATTGTAAAATAACTTTTTTCTTCTGGGTATATACCTAATGGGATTGTGAAGTCAAATGGAAGGTCTACTTTAGTTCTTTGAAGACTTAACATATCTCTTTCCAAAGAGGATGCACTAGTTTGCAATCTCACTAACAGTGTAAAAGTGTTCCCTTCTCTCTATAACTGTGCCAACATCTGCAGCTTTGGGATTTTGTTGTGTGGGCTCTACTGCCTGGAGTTAAGCGATATCACAAGGTTGCTCTGGTGTGCATTTCTCTGATGATTCTGGAAAATGAGTATTTTTTCATATGTTTGTAAGCCATTCATTTGTCATCTTCAGAGAAGTTTCTGTTCCAGTCTCTTGCCCACTAATAAATGGGGTTGTTTGCTCTTTTCTTGTTGATTAATTTGACTTCTCTGTAGATTCTGGTTATTAGCCCTTTGTCAGATTTGTAACAATTGGCAAATATCTTTTCCCATTTTTAAGGTTGTCTATTTGCTTTAATTATTGTTGCGTCCTTGGTTGTGCAGAAGCTTTTTAGCTTGATCATGTCTCATTTATTTATTTTTGTTGTGATTGCCAACAACAAAAAGAAGATTGGAGTCTTCTTCATAAAATCTTTCCCTAGGCTGAAATCCTCAAGAGTTTCCCCCAGGCTTTCTTCTAGAGTTTTTATCATTTTTTGTCTTAGATTTCAATCTTCTATCCATTGTGAATTAATTTTTGTTAAGTGGTGAGATGTGTGGGTCCAGTTTCAGTGTTTTATATGTGGTTATCCAGTTCTCCCAGCACCATTTGTTGCATACAGATTCTTTTTCCTAGTGTATGCTTTTGTTTGGTTTATAGAAGATCAGATGGTGGTATGAGGCTGCTTTCATCTCTAGGTTTCCTATTCTATTCCATAGATCTATGTCTCTATTTTTGTGCCAATACCATGCTGTTTTGATTACTATAGACTTGCAATATAACCTGGTAAGGTGATGCCTCCAGCTTTGTTTTTATTTCTAAAAATTGCATTGGCTACACAGGGCTTTTTCTGGTTCCATATAAAATGAAGGACTAGTTGTTCAAGTTCTTCAAAATATGATGTTGGTACTTTAATGGGGATTCCATTAAATCTGTAGATCATTTTTGATGGTATAGACATTTTAACTATGTTGATCCCTTCCAGCTGAGAGCATGGTATCTTCTTTCATTTGTTGATATCTTCTGCAATTCTTTCCTCAGGGTTTCATAATTCTCTCTGTATAGTTCCTCAGGGTTTCATAATTCTCTCTGTATAGGTCCTTTGTAATATATATTCTCAGGTGTTTGGTTTCTTTGAAGCTACTATGAAGAGTATCTTGTCCTTGATTTACTTCTCAGTTTGGTTGTTATTGGCACATATGAAGGCTACTGAATTATAGACATTGACTTTACATCCCAAAACAGTACTATATTTTTTGATTACTTCCAAGAGCATTGTGGTTGAGTCTCTGGGGTTTTCTAAGTATTAGATCATATCATCAACAAAGAGTGTTTATCCTCCCCTGACTGCATTCGGATACCCTTGATATCCTTCTCTTGCAAGGTTGCATTGGCTAAAACTTTCAGCACTGTGTTGAATAGCAGTGGCAATGGACATCCTTGTCTGGCTCCAGTTCTAAGTAGGAATGCTTCCAGTTTTACTCTATTCAGTATGATACTGGGTGTGAGTTTGTCACAAATGACTTCTTTCAATATAAGAAATGTCCCATTTATGCCTAATTTCTTTAGTGTTCTCATCAGAAAAGAATGCTGAGTTTTGTCAAATGCTTTTTTGCATGTATTGTAGGGTTTATGTTATCTGTGTTTTTTTCCTCCATTTTTATGGTGAATTACATTTATGGATTTGAATATGTTAAAGTAGTTTTATATCCCTGGGATAAAGCCTACTTGATCATGATGTATAATTTTTTATATGTGTACCTGTATTCTATTTGCTAGGGTTTTATTGAGTATTTTTGCATTGATATTCATTAGCGAGATTGGTCTATAGTTTTTCTTTTTGTTGGGTCTTTTCCTGGTTTTGGTATTAGGGTGATATTTGCTTCATAGAACATGTCAGGGAGGGTTCCTTCATCTTCAATGTTTTGAAATAGATTGTCCATTATAGGTACAAGTTCTTCTTTAATGTTTTGGTAAAATTCTGGTATAAAGCCAGTGGATCCAGGACTTTTTTTGTTGGGAGGTTTTTTTATTGTTTTTGCAATTTTGGTGCTTGATACTGGTGTGATCAAGAGATCTTTTTCTTCCTGGTTAAGTCTGGAGAGGTTGTGTGATTCCAGGTATTTGTCCATTTCCTCCACATTTTCAAATTTCTGGGCATAGAGTTTTGTATAGTAAACAGAGATGATCATTTCTATCTCTGTGTTGTTTGTTGTTATTTCCTCTTTTTCAATTCTGATTGATGTTAGTAGAGATCTTCCATTTCTAGTTAATCTGGCCAAAGGTTTTTCAATTTTGTTTACCTTTTTGAAGAACCATCTTTTGTTTCATTAATTTTTTTATAATCCTTTTTTTCCTCTCTTTTTTTGAGACAGTCTCATTATGTCACCCTTGGTAGAGTGCTGTGGTGCACTCATAGTAACCTCAAACTCTTGGGCTTAAGTGATTTTCCTGCCTCAGCCTCCCAAGTAGCTAGGACTATGAGATAGGCCCCCACACAATGCCCCGCTATTTTTTTTTGCATTTGTCATTGTTGTTTAGCTGCCCTGGGCCAGGTTCAAACCCATCAGCTTCAGTGCACGCTGCTGGTGCTGTAACCACTGTGCTATGGGCGCCGAGCCAATTCTTTTGTTTTAAAGTTCATATGTTTTGGACTTAATTTTAGTCATTTCTTTTCTTCTGCTAGGTTTGGGATTAGATTGCTCTTTTTTTTCCAGTTTGTTGAGATGATTCATTAGGTTGTGATGTGACTCTTTCTGAAGAAGCATATATTTCCAAATATGTATAAATTAGATCTAGTTGATCTAGGAATCTATTTACTTGGGGTGGGGAAGGAGAGATGGTTATGGAAGGAATGCAGCTCCTCCATTAAAATTTTTCCAAGATCATGATCTTGTAAACCCATATATTGTCTAGAGAGAGGATTTTAAAAAATCCTTTATTTTCCCACTTTAGCACATTAAGAAGCAAATTGAAAATGTTCAATTTCTAGAGTCGAGGAGGTGCTACTTGTGTTGCCATTGTGAGTCTTGCTACTCTATGGCAGGGGATATTATAGTACAGACAGAACACTAGATCTTGTCTGTAGAGACATTTCAAATTATTGGATTTGACTAAAAGTTTAAAGCAGATTTAATATTTAATAATTTTCCTGTTACTACACAGGGGATAGAGGTTCATGAGATTGAAAATCATATAAATTACAGGTAAGGCAAAGGAGCTATATTCTGTCTACAAACTTGGGCTGAGACGTGAATTAATTTACATCTACATTTTTGTGTTTTATACCCTCTTATTAGGGTTTTGTATAGTGTAATAAAGTTGGAGGGGCTTGGGTTTTTGGAGGCTGATCCTTTGAAATGATGTGTCCTTCAGTAGGTAATTTATTTAATCTGTAAGAACCTCAGTTACTTGTCTATAAAATAATAATTTATATAAGATGCTTAGTACAGTACTTGGCATAGGGTATGCTATCAGAAGCTGTTAATAATCTTCCTATATTTTAGGGTGATATGTCAAACTGCTTAATTTTGAAAAGAGTCTATAAAAGAGCTCCTTTGTTAGTATAGTGCACATCTTGGATATTGTGTATTATTGGCTCTTGGCTCAGAAAAATCTCCATTATTTAATAATTAATAAGACATTTGTAACTGTTGCCATTTGCTTTATTAATAGAATATTTTTTCTCATTAGAGTAGATGAGAAATGTCGACTGTTCTTTGGGGAATGGGCATGTTCTGCTAAAAGCAATAGGAATTTCACAAAGGCAAATCCACTGGGGTTATAAGTATGTATAGCTGTGGTTTTGGTGGTTTTAAAATGTGCAAGGAAGCTCTTTTATGGGAATTTCTGATAGTTATGTTGGCATAGACAAAGAAATATTGAGGTTTGAAGTAATGTCTTAGACAACTTGGGCAAAATAATCTTTAATGAGTTTCTACTATATAGGTTGCCTTGAAGATAAACAGTGGTAATCCTCTATTTCTTTTTGTTCGTGTAGCTGAAGTGTTCACTTTTTTATTGCCCAAATAAAGATTCACCAATGTGAGAAAATTACGGCTTTCTAGGGAATAGGGTTTATGAAAAATCTAATTAGTGTTTATGTAGCAACTGATTCTTTTGATCAATTTTAAGGTATGTTTGGACAAACTGGCAATGTTTAGTGAAACAATGAAAATGTTTAGTAAGCCAATCAGATTAACATATGAATAATGGTTCTATTCATAAAGGTTTTGCTGATTTTTGTTAAACGACCTCCAGATGTGTTGCATTTTCATAACTTATTATAATCCATATTATAATATTTATAAATAATACATAGAATTCTTTGGAGATGATGCTATGTATAATAAGCTGATCTATACCAGATGGCATTAGGTCAGAGGCAAATACTGTTAAAGTTAAAGGCCTATGTGCCATAGGAGTTTAAACAATCAATTCTCAAACAACTCAATACCAGATATGTAAATTTTAAAAATGTACATCACTTCTAAAAGGAAAACTTTTGTAAGTTTATTCAGATTCTCATCTCACATATATCAAAGAATTTTTTTGCTGTTGAAGTTAGGAAATGCTATTGTAATCTCAAGCTTACTATTGATCTATGACTTAATAGTAAGTGATAAAGTTTACAAAGATCATATTCCTAAGGGCTAGACAAACATTTATAGAAAAAAGAGAGCTTGATTTTTGTGATGTGCCTACACTGTGGAATAACTAAAGATGCACTGGAGAGCACATACATAATATATAGATATGTACATACACATAGATGTGCACAGAGTACAGAAGTAGGTTGAGAACAACGTGAATGTGAGAGTGAGACTCTAACCTGAAAAGTAAAGGAACTTATTTAAACTATCTATAAATATAAACCAATTAAAGTTTATTATGATAAGTAACGTTAACTGTTTATAGTTATGAAAAATAAATGAATACGAGAAAAGAAAGAAAATTTCTTTTTGGAAAACAGCACAATTGACAGAAGACAAACATTAAAAAGTTCAGAGAGATACTGTATTTGAGATATAAACGACAAGCCAAGATAGGTGACTAAAAAACTAAAGTGTCAAGAATCAGATTTTCCTCATGCTATCGCTGAATATAAAGACTCACTTCTGTCAGTATATTCTTGGGGTTGAATCTAGTGAACTGTAAAATCTCAGATACAGCAGATGCAAATGGACTTGTTTCTCTTTCTAATTAAAAGATGCTAAAAAATTCTATTTTCTCTGTGATGTTCTGTAATCTTCCAGTCCCTATGCAATAAATACTGAGTGCCATTTCTGGAGAAGTGGTTAATTTCATTTCACAAGCCTCATTCATAATGAAGAATCTGATCACTTAAAAAAAATCTGCCACTTTTGTGATTGTGTTATCATTGTTACAATTATGAGATTGGCATAAAATTTGTACAGCTATGATACCAAGTAAATTTATAATTATGAGATTGGCATGAAATTTGTACAACTATGATACCAAGTAAATTTTATCCCAGTGAACACTGCCACCAATGCCAATTTTTTTTTGGGTGTGGGGGATAGAATAACACTAAAAAATTGCTGAAATTCTGACTAGACAAAAATGAAGGAGATCATAACTCCTATTGTATATGTGATTTTTATTTATTTTTATTTATTTATTTTGAGACAGAGTCTCAAGCTGTTGCTCTGGGTAGAGTGTTATGGCTTCATAGCTCACAGCAACCTCCAACTCAGGCTCAAGCAATCCTCTTGTCTCAGTTTTTCTATTTTTAGTAGAGATGGGGTCTCAGTTTTTCGCTCTGGCTGGTCTCGAACTCATGAGTTCAAGCATTCCATCTGCTTTGGCCTTCCAGTAAGCTAGGATTACAGGAGTGAGCCACTGTGCCTGGCCTATATATATGATTTTTAAAATTATATTAATTTACTGCTAGATTGAGATACTTTTAGGCTTCAGCCTTATAATGAAAAAAGTAACTTCTCCATATGTGAAAGAAAGGCTACAACCTCAACTAACTTTGGCTTCTTCTCTCCATAACCATCATAATTGCCCTAGTTTTCTGCTACCATTTCTATAATCTCCTATTTGGTTATCATGTCGGACAGCTATTGCTCTCCACAATCTGCTATGTACACTGCAGACAGAACAATACATAAATACATTTGAAAGATATACCTGAAAATTTACACTCTTGTGGTGGCGGTTGTGGGGTCAATGCATGAGGACCCTGACTTGGTTTGAATGCCATCTGGGAAATGATACTGGAAATAACTAACTCAATACCAATTTTAAGAAAAAACAAGTCTGAGAATGTTTGAAGATGGCTTACACTAACTCAGGCTGGGTAGACTGAGATAATGCAGCCCCTTCTTGGCTTCTTCAGAAGGTTTTTATTAGTTTTTAACAAAGGTGCATATGCAAAATATAGGGTTGAAAGAATCCCAAGTTCCCAAGGCGGCTGGATAAAGAGAAAGCCGGGGTAAGCAGCAGAGGGTTGGTAAATAGCCAGTGGTGTATGTAAAAGATGGGAAGGGAGAAGCCAGTTCTGTTCTGGTAGAAGTAAACCAGGTTTTCTAATTTAAATACAGATTTGAAAAGTTTAATCCCTCCCATCTGTTCGCTGTCAAATGCATGGCCTCTTCTGTCTTGAGCAGGCAGGTGAGTGCCTCCTCATTCTTTTCCTCTTTTGAGATTCTAAAGAACCCCTTAGGAATTGCCTTCTTACAGGTGTTTTCCCTGGTTGCCTCAGAATTGAGGCAGGGTAATCCACTGAGAAGTTAACTGATCTACCTCCTACAGACTCTAAGGTGGGTTCTAGGGCAAGATGTTTCCCCAGGAGTCTGGAAATCAGATTACACTTCGGGAGAGCAACCTTAACATTAACACAAAATGATCAGATTGTGAAAATCCTAATGTCCCCAGGATGAGCCAGACTTTACTGTGACCTGACTGCATGAATCCACTCATTTAAGGAGAGTAGCAGTTAGTCATGGAAGAGAGCAAGAGGAAACTTAAAGAAGCCAACTATAGTACTGTTGAAGAGCGATCACCTGTTGGCCATTGGGCATTTTGGTACCATAGATAGAAATGTTGTATCTCCTGTGACTGAGTGATACCACTTTTTGTAAGATACTGCAGTGTGTAGGAATCATGGTGAAACCTGCCCTTTTCCCTTGCTTGGTTTGCTGAAAGATCAACTCACAATTATGGTAGATTAATAAGAGAAAGGTGATAGAGTCAAATGGAGGGACCTGCCCAAATAGAACCAACCCACCCAAATAGAGTCGACCCGCCCAAATAGAATGTGCCCACTCCCATTCTTCTGACCTTTTAAATCCCCCCATCCACCTTAACCCACGTGCTGACTTCTTTCTTGAGCTCAACTCACCCACACCTAGGTGGAATAAAGGCCAATGTTGCCCACACAGAACCTGGACTCCATTTCCTTTCATTCACATTTCAGAATAATCTTTTATTTTCCATCTTTGATGTCTCATTTTGGTGCTATGACGCAGATGGAGGAGTAGCCCCCTTGGGGGCTGAAATATACACCATTGGACCCAACTAGACAGACTCTTGGTCCAATGAGATGAAGGGAAACAGGGGAACCCCTCTGACCCCCACCCAAAATTCATTCACTTATTGGTGAGGTGAGCATTTGTCTAGAATCCCTTTCTGAACATTTTTAACTTCTCTTTCCATTTCCCCACTCCACTCCTTTTTCCTCCTCCCTCCATCTCTGGGCTCTTACATAGTTGTATATAGCCCCTCTCTCAGCTTTTTAAATGTTTTTTCCCTTTCCCCACTCTGGGCTGAAAATTCTGGTAGTCCATGCCTAATCCCAGCAAGTCTGGCTCACCTGTCCATTGTCTTGTGTTTGGGGACACCCTCCTGTGGGCTTGGGCCACTCTTCCAGTTAACACCAGCCTCACTTTTTTTTCTAGCTGGTTTGACATATAGGTCTGATACCTTCCTGATCCCGGGCACCTATGGACTCACCCCAGGTGAGTCAGACTTGCCCATCCAGACCCTTGTGTGTGAGGACACCCTCCTGTGGGTCTGGGCCACTTTTCTCCAACTGTTTCATACACAGAGGCCTACTAACCTCCCTGACTCAGCCTCAGTCACCTCCTTCGTCCTTCTCCATTTCCCCCCTGCTGTTTCAAGGCCCTACATAGAGGCCTAGTAACCCCCCTTACCACAGCCCTCAGCCACTTCCTTCCTCCTCCTCATAGACTCTCTTTACATTCTTTAACTTCATTTATTTTTTTGCCTCCAATTTCTAATATGGGGATCACTCAGTCACGGATTCCCCCTTCTTCATCTTCTTTACCTCAAGCCTGTAAGGCTCTATCTTGACCTTAAACCTAAATGCCTCATCTTTTTCTATTTGACTTACATAGAAACTGGTCAATGGATCCTGGTAGCCCGAAATTTGAACATTTGACCTCTCCGTCCTCACTGATCTCAATAATTACTTTTAGAGATTAGGCAAATGATCGGAGACTCCCTACATCCAGACTTTTCTCTTCCTCTAAAACATTCCTTCTCTGTGTTCATATTGTGAACTATCTCAGATTTTTCTTGTGCAGGTCAAACCAGCTCCCTCCTCCCATCCAAGTCTCCATTGTCTTCTTTTGACCCAACAGACAACCCTTCCCTTCTGCCTCTCCACAGCCTCCCTTCCTCAGTCTGATTTCTATTCTACCTGCAGAATTCCTACTGGCAGAATTCCATTCCATCCCCCCACTCTGACTCCCCATTCACCCTCCCCCACATGTGGTAGAGAGAGAAAAAATGGTAGAACTGGGAGAGAAAAGAAACATGGTGGACCTCAAAAAATTCCCCCAGGGTCCATGGACCCTCAGTAAGATATTAATTGATCTGGACATATCAAGGTGTGGCAGCACCTCTCAGAGCTCCAGTTATTGGCTTCCACCATTAGACAAAACCCTCCTACTTCTTGAAAATCTGTGGGCACTCCTAAAAAACAAAATCCCCCCCACCCAGGGACCATGTTTTAAATGAAGTAGGCTGGGATACTGGGCAAAGTAGTGCCCAAATCCAAACCCTTCCCCCAAACCACATCCAGCCTGCAGAGGTCCTCACTGGAAGTCTGACCCCAGGTCTTTCTGAAGATCTGGTTTTGTAGTCATTCCCAGGACCCAACAAAATTTCCGTACCTTTTAAGTCTAGCTGCAAAAGACTGACAATCTCTGGAAAATTAAGATGCCCTCTGGATGCCATCCTGGAAAACTAACCTGTCGGTATTTTTGGTAGTGGAAGGTTAGCCACTTTCTTTTCTAATAAACATGGGAACAACTTTTTCCATTTTGCCATCTTATAAAGGTCCTTTAAAACAAACAGATCTCAGTGGTGAGAACTGATGGTAATTTACACTGCCCACAGGCTATCCCACCCTCATGGTTATTTCCTATTTTGGGGCCATTAATTATAATTTTTCTTATCCTCAATTTTGGACCAGTAATTGTCCATCTCATCTCCCCATTTATTGACCAGGTAGTCACCCAGTAAACAACTGCTCGTATCCTTGCCCTGTGTGGATATCAACCAATTCAAACTGAGGACCCAAGAGTATTCCTGTAAACATCACTACCATCCCCCCATTTTCCTTACAGGCAGCCCATCATCCTGCCTACTTATAGTAGACTAAAAAGATGGGTATGATAGAGTTAAATGGAGGGACCTGCCCAAATAGAACTGACATGCTCAAATAGAGTGGACCTGCCCAAATAAAATGTGCCCACTGCCACCCTTCTAACTCCTTAAATCCCCATCCACCTTAACCCATGTGCTGACTTCCTTCTCAAGCTCAGCTTACCTGCCCCCAGGTGGAATAAAGGCTGATGCCCAGTGGACTCTGTTTCCTTTTGTTCATGTTTTGGAATAATCTTTTATTTTTGGTCTTTGACCTCTCAAAAGGTTTATTTCCAAATACCATGTGCATGGGGGAACCACAAGAATGATTACTCAAAGTGTCAGTGATGGTCAGAGACTGTTATAGATGCCTCTTAGAAAGGAGGGGGGAGAATGTGGAAAGTATAGGTGCAGCAAGTGGTTGCTGGGAGGATGTGTGTAGATGGGTGAAAACAGATTAACCTGAGAGATAGATAAAGTGCTTCAAATGACCTTGGGGCCAGTTCTATTAGCATGTAATAAGGAAGTCAGCAGCCTCTTTTGATTCTCAATCAGGTTACTCAGGTTTTTTGTAAATAGAGGAAATCCTCTTTCAATGCTTCCTGATCATGATTGGCACTTAATTCAAAATATTCTTTATACCAAGGAGTCATATTTTGGGGCAAAATTTCCTTAGCTCCTTCAATGGCTCTGATTTGCTGATATGATGACGTGCAAGCTCTTTGCACTTGCTCTCCTTTTCTTCCCTTCTGGCTCACTGGCACTGGTTTAGGCACACTTCCCCCAGGAAACTCTTCCATCTTAGACTTTTGGTCTTAGACAAATCTTTGCTCTCAAGATTTTCTGGCACTCAGCACAGTACATTGAAATTGGACTTTATGTACCCAAGTCTCTCTTACACTGTTTGCTTCTCAAAGACAGAGCACAGGGACTGTGTATACAAGGACAGGGAGCGTGTCATATTCATTTTTATCATTAGGGATTGGCACTAGGTTATTTCTTCTATCTATCATGTTTAGTTTTAACTGTTATATTTGCTTTCCTACCAGCAATGTCTCAGAGTGACTGTTCCCTAAGCCTTTCCAAGAGAGTGGTTACTTTCATTTGCATTTCTGTTATCATGAATGAGAATGAAAATCTTTTCATAAGGTTAAAGGCAATTTTAATATCTGTTTGGGGGGATGTGTGTGAATTAACTATTGATATCTTTTGTCCATTTTTCTATCATGATTTGATATTTTGATATAAAAATATTTTGACATTTTATCTCTTAACTTTTAAGTTATTCATATCTTTTTTTTTTTTATTAAATCATAGCTGTGTACATTAATGCAATCATGGGGTACAATGTGCTGGTTTTATATACAATTCAAAATTTTTTCATCAGACTGGTTAACATGGCCTTCATGGCATTTTCTTAGTTATTGTGTTAAGACACTTATATTCTACACCTACACTGTAGGTGTGGTCCCAACAATTCTTCTCCCTCCACCCAACCTCCCCCTCCCCTCCCTTTTCCTTTTTCTTGGGCTATAATTGGATTATAGCTTTCATAACAAAACTACAAATTGGTTTCTTTTTTTTTTATTGAATGGTAACTATGTACATTAATGCACTTCTGGGGTACAGTGTGGGGTTTTCACATCAATCCGAAATACTTCCATCAAACATAGCCTTCATGTCATTTTCTCAGTTATTGTTTTAAAACATTCTCATTCTACTCTTAGAGAGATTCACTTGTACCCCTGTAAGATAAACCTCAGAAATGGTCCCTCCAATCCCCCTCCCCCCACCAATTCCTCCCCCTTCTCCTTCACCCCTCCCCACATTCTTAGGCTATTTGGTTATAGCTTTCATATAAAAGGTATAAATTAGTTTCACAATAGGGGTGTGTACATTGGATACTTTTTCTTCCATTCTTGTGATATTTTGCTCAGAAGAACATTCTCCAGCTCCATCCATGTGAACATGAAGGACATAAAGTCTCCATCCTTCTTAATGGCTGCATAGTATTCCATGGTGTACATATACCACAGTTTGTTGATCCATTCATGGATCGATGGGCATTTGGGCTTCTTCCATGACCTGGCAATTATGAATTGGGCTGCAATAAACATTCTGATACAAATATTTTTGTTGTAATGCAATTTTTGGTCATCTGGGAATATACCTAATTAAAGGAATTGCAGGGTCAAATGGCAGGTCTATTTTTAGTTCTCTAGGTGTTCTCCAGATGTCTTTCCAAAAGGAGCATATTAGTTTACATTCCCACCAGCAGTGTAGAAGTGCTCCCTTTTCTCCACATCCATGCCAGCATCTCTGGTTTTGGGATTTTGTGATATGGGTTAATCTCACTGGAGTTAGATGATATCTCAAAGTAGTTTTGATTTGCATTTCTCTGATGATTAAGGATGGTGAGCATTTTTTCATATAT
>CAUYQV010034584.1:0-15031 GCA_963574575.1 Galagoides demidoff | reverse complement strand
CATGGCATCACAGCTCATAGCAACCTCCAACTCCTGGGCTCAAGCGAGTCTCCTGCCTCTGCCTCCCAAGTAGCTGGGACCACAGGCGCCCGCCACAACGCCCGGCCATTTTTGGTTGCAGCCGTCATTGTTGTTTGGCGGCCTGGGCTGGGGATTCGAACCTGCCACCTTAGGTGTATGTGGCTGGTGCCTTAGCCAATTGAGCCACAGGCACCGAGCCGGATCATAAGTAATTAAAAAAAAAAAAAAAGATCTTATGTCTTTCCAAACATATTGCATTATGTATATTTTACAGATGTGCATAAAGATCTTATGTCTTTCCAAACATATTGCATTATGTATATTTTACAGATGTGTTATAACCCACTTTTAAAATTTCTGTTGTTAATTGTTAAAATTTTAACAATTTATCACAGCTATTTTTCCCTTTCCTTCCTTCCTCATTTTTAGCTACTATAAAGTACCCTATTGTATGGGACTCGCTTATGTTTTGGCATCGCACACAGCTCCCTGCACAGCATGGGCATGTTACATTACATCAAGCAACTATTGAGTACCTACTGTATGCTTAGGAAAACTCCAGAAGTTTCTAATCTAGTTGGGGTATAGGTGGGTCCTCATGTACCTGAGCTGTCTTTGTATTTAGGATAAAAGATAAAGCCTGTTTCAGACCAAAGTCTGTGAGTGAGGGGTTGGGAGAGGGTTGAAACCAGGGCGTCTTCCCTGTCCTCTGGCCAGTGAAGTCCCACCAGCCTGCGGACTTGGCAGAGGTGACATCAGGTCCTGAGCCAGGTGCTGTGCTCCCCCTGCAGGCTGTGTCCAGTTCCTACAATATTATTACCAGAGGGGCTGCCTCTACCGGCTGCGGGCCCTAGGGGAAAGAAATCACCTGGATCTCACTGTGGGTGAGTAGCTGGACTGCAGGGTGGAGTGGGAGGAGCAGGTGCTGGAACCACCGCCTGGCAAGACCTACCATGCAGCAAAGCAGTGGTTTTCAACCTGTGGGTCACGACCCACAGGAACTATATTAAAGGGCTGCGGCATTAGGAAGGTTGAGAACCACTGCAGCAAAGCCACGGGCACCATCCACTATCCGAATCACTTTTCCTAATTCATCATGGATTTTATTTCAGCTGACAAGGCCCTTATGCTGAGCCTCTGTCGTATTACTTTGAAGTGTCTATTTTTCATCTGTTTTATAACGTACATAATATTTTAGTCTAGTGTTGTTTATGCATCTAATTTATGTATAATATGTCTACTTAGGAATACTATAAACATATAAATTGGGATACATACCTAGCTCTCTTAACTCAAGAGAGTCAGAGTCAGAAAGATTTGGAGACAGCCTTGTCCAAACTTTCAGGGAAACTGTTTTTAATAAAACTCTGCTATTTTTGAGATGGTCATTTCCATCGAATTATCGTACTTTGTCAAGACTCAAATGCAAAGTTTTGTGCCTATTAAAGAAACTAGTAACAACATAGTGCCTGGCATTCCGTGAGTGTTGTCAGGCCCGCTTGTTTCGTGGCGACTTTAGGAATGAGAAGAACCAGGCCTGGTGACAGGGGCTGTTATTGTCATGGTGGAGGCTACCCCTTCCCCTCTATGCGATGTGGTGTTTGTGCCTGGCTAGTCTTAAGGTGACTGGTATGGTTGGGCAGCAGGCTCCTGAGCCCCTCACAAGGCCTATCGCGACTCCCTCCTCCCCACAGAAGGCTTCCAGTCCTGGATGTGGCGCGGCCTTACCTTCCTCCTGCCTTTCCTCTTCTGTGGCCACGTGAGTGCCTGGGAATTTGTGGGTTATTTCCTACCTGGGCTGATGCTCAGGAACAGGTCTCCAGGCTTCTTCTTCCTTCTATGACCTTCTCAGAGAACCACTGTCCATGCTGGGCCCTAGGGCTAGGACAGCCCTCTGGGCCCAGGGACACCAACGGCAGACTGGCTCTGGCTGAGGGTACTTGCATTTTCATTTTGGGGAGCCAGCAGTATCTTGGGTGGTTGATACCCAAGGCTGTGGGGGCCTGGTCCATCTCCCTGGCTTTCCACATGGGTCTCCAGGGGAACTGGTGAGTGAGCAGTACCTGCCTCCCTCTCTGCAGTTCTGGCAGCTCTACAATGCAGTCACGTTGTTCGAGCTCTCCAGCCACGAGGAATGCAGAGAATGGCAGGTATGGGCTGTGTGTATGCAGGGGCACGGGGGTGTGGGAGGTGGTTCCTGGGGAGGGATGGGCCTGTGTGGGGAGAGGTCCGTCCTTAGCCAACTCCCCCAGCCCAGTGTGGGCCCTGCTGCCAGAGAGGCGGGCTGGAGGGAAGGAAGGCAGGCATCAAGGATTTCTAAGTCCCAAGGAGGTTCTCCCCGTGGCACACTGCCCAGACCCCTGCCCGACCCTGGGAACCCACCCCATCTGTGCCTCCTGAGGGCAGAACTGCCAGTGGGGGGCAGTTTGGCTGGGTTTGGGGGTGTAGGGTTGGGCATTACTGCAGGGCACTTGACCCAGGCTTCCCCTCCTCTCTGCCCGGGGGCTGCTGCTTCCTCGCACCCCAGGTGTTTGTGCTGGCGCTCACGTTCCTCATCCTCTTCCTCGGCAATTTCTTGACCACACTCAAAGTCGTGCACACCAAACTCCAGAAGAACAGAAACAAGACCAAGAAGGCTTGAGCCTCAGACTCCTGTGCCCCTTGAGCTCCTGGACTTTGAGACTGCTGGGGAGCCCAGTGGCACCTGGGCTGCTGAGTGCCTCCAGGAGTGCCAGGCTATAGCCATCTCAGGGGCCAGTGGCAACACTGTAGGGCCTGGTCCCTGCCGGACACAAGGAATGTGAACCCTGCCTGTGCGCACAGTATTCACCCACCTATTTATAACATATTTAATACCAGGTCCTCCTGATGTCCCAGCCAGGACTGGGCCAGTCTTCCTGGGGGAGAGGCCTGAAGCCTCAGGGAGCCCCTCTGTCCCCACTCCTATCATTTGAACCCCTCACCTTGAGGTTTGGATGTGCCTCACAGGGGCTGGATTTCTGCTGACCTACTACTCACTGAGTCCCAGGCAAGGCGGTGGAATGAAGCCCTCCATGCCCATGCCCACAGAACGTCCCCTCCCCTGAAGCCTTGGCCTCTGCTGTAAGCTCTACTCCCTGTAACGGGAGCTATTCAAGTTCTCAGAGAACCACTGTCCATCTTCGCGTGCTTTTTGTGCTTCCTGGCTTGCCCACCTGTGGCCACCTGGGAGGTTCTGAGACTCCGAGGGTCACCACCTGAGGGTGTCGCAGCAGGTGTGGGCTCCGAGTGACCCTGGAAGCTCCATCCTTCTCAGGTTGCCTGATGACCCCCCTGCAGCCCACCTGTCTGCTCCTGCAGTACATATTCCAGGAGTGACACTAAGACCCTCAGGGCTGACTGGCATTTAGGCTATCGTGGAGGTCTCTCAACTCTCCATGTCTCTTCCTCTAGTTCAGAGGCTCTAGAATGTGGGGGTATGGTGGGGTCTGAGTAAGCTCACCCACAGAGGCCACCCTCCAAGGCCAGGGCAGGGCTGCTGGTCACCCACCTAGTGTCAGGTTGTGTTTGGGGTGGGGGAGGCCAGCGTGTTTGGTTAAATGTCCTGTCCCTTCTCCCATTTGTGGGCTCAGCTGCAGGTAACTATTTCTCCACACATCCACTTTGACCAGGCTTCACAGCTTGTGTCCACAGACATGCCTTATTTGGCCCTCAAAGGGATTACATTTTTAAAATTAGTTACATTTTAACCAAAATAAAAACTCAGATTTCTGCTTTCCCTAGAAGAATGTGAGGATCTGGCAGTGTTTCCACAGGGTACAACTGGGTGCCTGTTCCCCACTCTGCTACAGGCCCCTACACTCCCCTTTTATACTTCCCTGCTCCCCTTGTCAGACACCTGGGTTTGCCTTGATTAGGCATCAGCAAACTGTCTCTTAATGGCCAGATGGCCTCTGCGGCAACTACTCAAATCTGCAGTTGTAGGGCAGAAGCCAATGCATAAATGAACAGATGTGTTCCAATAAAACTTTATTTACAAAAACAGGCAGTAGCCAGATGTGGCCCACAGGCTGTAGTCTGCTGACTTTTCCCTCTTAGACTATCATTTGTTCATGAGGCCTTCCAGAATGAGTCCTTGGTTGATTACCCAGGAGAGGGCAAGGCCTTGGGGAGCTTAGATGGGGTGGGGAGCTTTCAGATCTCCTTCCCTTGGCAGCCTGACTTCTGAGAAGCAGCCCACAAGGGGTGCTGAGGCAGGAGATGGTGGGGAGGGCAGGTGCCACCTGACACCATTATCCTATCATAGGCAATACCAACTCCTAGACTCATTCCAGCACAGAGCAACTCTTAATCTCTGGGCATTAAAATCACCTGGGGTATTTGTTGAAAAAGTCCTGGACCTCTGACCCCAGACCTTCTGAAAGGAGATTCTGTGAACTGGTTTTGAGAAGCCATCCTGTGTGGGCAGGGGGTCAATCATGTTAGTTCTCAGAGGCCTACATGCCCCATGTTGGGTTAAGCAGAGGCTGTGAGAGACAGAAGGTAGGTAGCTGGATGACTATTTAAATGGCCCAATCCTGTCTTGTTCCAGATGAGAACATTCTAGAACTGACTTGCCCAAGATCACCCAGGGAGCAGATGGCACTTTTCACCTTGAGTCTCTGACAATGTGAATTTGGATAAGAGCTTGAGTAGAGGGCTGATGGCTGGTACGGGGTGCACATCTTACTGCTAAGAGCCCTTTCCTTTCCCTCTGTGCAGGTGTGCCCAGCTCTGCACAGATAGTGGCCAAGCTGAAGGCTGAGGCTGACCTCTTGCATGGGGGACACAGGCAGGAGGTGTTGTTAGGGTTGATGGCAGCCCCTCATCCGGGGCTTGTTGCCTGTGTTCTCCTGATAGGCCCTGGCCCTGCTGCCCCTGGGCGGAAGACAGGAAGAAGCTCAGGATACAGCTGTGCCTATCTTGGGAGCCTAGGGAGGCGGGTGACAGGAGCAGTGGGGCGCCCGGGTGGAACAATGCCAAATCCACACGTACCCCTACCAGATGTAAATTCAATTTCAAGCATAAGTTGAGTCTGCACAGGGAGCACACACATGGCTGGAGGTGGCTGTGCTAAGTATACTTCTGGGTCCTGGGGACAAACACTGGCTCCAGGGCACAAAGGGAGGAGAATCCAGCACCCTTATCACCACCATGTTCCAGTGGGAGCCTGGAGGCAAGCTTGTGGTCAGAGCCCCAGATGGGGAAAGAGAATTCCAGAATGTTCCAGAAGTCTAACTCCAGGGCCCAGACACCAAGTTTTGGAGAGTTGTTGGGGATGGGGATCTGGGCCCTGTTAGTGCTGTCATGAAGGCCATCCACCCTGGGATCAGAGCAGCAGGCAGAGCCGGTGTTTTTTCTGCCGCTGTGCTTTCTTCAGAGCATTCAGGGCCACCTTGGCGGCCTCTCGAAAGACGTCCTCCACATTCTCCCGAAATTTGGCAGAACATTCCAGGTAGAGTGCTGCTCGAATCTGTTGGCAGGCGCTCAGGCCCTAGGTGGGGGAGGAGCCAGCATTAGGTGAGGGAGTCCCCCAGGCCACCTGATGCTTCTCATGGATTTAGGGGAGTGAGGCTGGCTTTGGGAGCTGAACAGGGGTAGAGGCCTTGGTTTGGAGCCCTCTCTCTTCTCTACTGCAGGGCTGGGCCCCATCAATGCCTGTGGATGGAACACAGGGTCTGTCTGGTGCTGTCCAACGAGGCCTTGCCCTGGCCTCTGCCAGGCTTCAGGCAGAGAGAGAGGCTGCTGGGTTCTGGGAGCTGGGGTTGGTTCTCCTAAGTGTGTCTCCCAGACTTGGGAGAAAAACTGGGAGGCCTCAAGATAGCACAGACTTCTGATATACCTCTCTCCCTTCCTTGGAAACACAATTTAAGCAACTGAGCTTGCTAGTACAGTTAAAAAAAAAAAATTAAAAATGAATTTAGCATAAAAAAATCTAAAAAAATAAAATTATCTTTATCAAGGCTTATTCCTTTTTATTAAAGTTTCTTACTAATTTTCCTTTGTGCTCCTGTTATTCTATCTATTCTCCATTGCCTCTCCCAAAAGCCTACAGAGTTTGGATCTGCCTGTGACTCTAGTGGGGAGCAGAAGCCTACGTTCAAACAAGCTTCTGTCCTGCTCATCCCATTGGGCAGACAAGACTGGATGGTGGTTGAGAGCACATACTCTGGAGCCAGAGTGGGTGGGACAGATCCTAACTTCACTTCAGGTTAGCTATGTGACCCTGGGCAAGCTACTTAACCTCTCTGGGCCTCTGGGGGAATGTTAACCCTTTGGACCAGAGACCCTGGAAAACTGGTTTGACTGTCTTTTTCTATATCTCCAGAACCCAGAAAACTGGCTTGACCATCTTTTTCTAGAATCCTATATTTCCTATATTCTTTAGTGGTGGCTTAATCCTAAGAGCCGAGTAAACTGGTTTACTTCTTAGCTGCTGACATTGAGTATTGTTGAAAAGAGATACTCTTAGGGTAGCACCTTTTGTTCAGTGGTTAGGGAGTCGGCTCCATATACCGAGTGTGGCGGTTTCAAACCCAGCCCCAGCCAAACTGCAACCAAAAAATGGCTGGGTGTTGTGGCAGGTGCCTGTGGTCCCAGCTACTTGGGAGGCTGAGGCAGGAGAATTGCCTAAGCCCAAGGAGTTGGAGGTTGTTGTGAGCTGTGATGCCACGGCACTCTGCTGACAGTTAATAAGTGAAACTCTGTCTCAAAAATAATAATAATAATAAAAAATAGAGATATTCTTAGATTATGGGTATGGGTCTGTGGAGTTCATATGGTTAACAGTACCTGCTTCAGAATTACAAGGATTAAATGAGGTGAGAAATGTAAACTGCTCAAATCCAAGGGCTATCAATATTTTAAAATTATTCCTAGGTGGCGCCCATAGCTCAGTGGGTAGGGCGCCAGCCACATACACCAAGTCTGGTGGGTTCAAACCTGGCCAGGGCCAGCTAAGCAACAGTGACAACTACAACAAAAAAATAGCCGGGCATTGTGGCAGGCCCAGCTACTTGATAGGCTGAGGGAAGAGAATTTGCTTGAGCCTAGCAGTTTGAGGTTGCTGTGAGCTGTGACACCATAGCATTTTACTGAGGGTGACGTAGTAAAACTGTCTCAAAAAAAAAAAAAATTACCCTAGAATACTGCTCCCTGAAAGGCTATGAGGCACCACAGTTGCAGAGGCCAAAGGTCTGGAGGCTGTGCCCTGGTGGGGGGCAGGGGGAGAGGGTGGGGGTGGGTCCAACCTGTGTGTAGGTGATGGGCTCCAGCTGGGCAGCCCGGAGCTTCCGCAGCTGCTCCTTGTCTTTCCTCAGGTCTGTCTTACAGCCAATGAGCACCATGGGGGTCCCATGGCAGAAATGTGTGACCTCAGGGAACCACTGTGCAGGAGAAGGCAGGGTATCAGGGCTGGGGCTGGCAGAATCTAGGTCTCCACGCACCCTCACACCCCCCTCCCCCATATTCAGGCTGGTGGGTAGGCAGCCTCACCTTGATGAGGACGTTGTCGTAGCTAGTGGGGTTCATGACATCATAGCAGATAAGCACGAGGTGGGTGTTCTGGTAGGACAGGGGCCGTAGCCGGTCATAGTCTTCCTGGCCTGAAACCAGAGGGCAGATGAGGGTTGGGGGAACACCATCCATCTCCACCCCAAGTCCCCTGTCTGAACTCTGATGGGTGAGGGTTGGGTTGCGGAGCTAGGGAAGTGACTGCGTGCTTCTGGGCCTCAGTTTCCTTATCTATAAAAGAAAAGTGGCAGCCCACAGTCTTGGATGGTGACAAATGATACAGGAGATTGAGCTCATACAGTGTTTATAGCTGGGTGCAATCATAGGCTAAGTGCTGGAAGCACTGCTAGCAAGGATGGCAATCATGAATGTGGGTGCCTGCCCTGATGCTTGGGGTTGAACTGGAGGCTCCAGCCCTCCTTGCAGATTCAGACCCATGGGGCTGGGCAGTCCTATGGGTATCTCTAAGCCCCAGGCTTCATGTTCTGCTTCAGCCTCTAGCTCCCTTGTCTCTGATGCTGTTGGCTGAATTTCTCCCCCTCATTATTTTTTTTTTTTTGAGACAGAGTCTGATTATGTTGCCCTCGGTAGAGTGCTGTAGTATCACAGCTCACAGCAATCTCAAACTCTTGGGCCTAAGCCAGCGGTTAACCTGTGGATCAAGACCCATAGGAATTGTATTAAAGAACTGCGGCATTAGGAAGGTTGAAAACCACTGGCGCAATTCTCTTGCCTCAGACTTCCAAGCAGCTGGAACTACAGGCGCCTGCCACAATGGCTATTTTCTGTTGCAGTTGTCATTGTTGTCTAGCTGGCCTGGGCCGGGTTTGAACCCACCAGCCCCAGCGTATGTGGCTGGCACCGTCACCACTGTGCTATAGGCACTGAGTCCTCCCCCTCATTCTTGCAAATGCTGTGAGGGTGAGGGGATTGCTGGAACAACACTAAGTGCCCTCCCCAACTCAGATTCACCCTACACAGTGGCAGTCAGTTTCCCGCAGGAAACTCATCCAGAGATATTTCTTTTTTTTAAAGATGGGGGTCTGGCAGCACCCATAGCTCAGTGCGTAGGGCACCAGCCTGGATGGGCTCAAACTCAGCCCAAGCCAGCTAAACAACAATGACAACTGCAACAAAAAAATAGCTGAGCATTGTGGATGGTACCTGTAGTTCCAGCTACTTGGGAGGCTGAGGCAAGAGAATCGCTTAAGCTGAAGAGTTTGAGGTTGCTGTGAGCTGTGACATCATAGCACTCTAGTGAGGGTGACATAATGAGACTCTGTCTCAAAAAAAAAAAAAAAAGGACAGGGGTCTTGCTCTCCTGCTAAGACTGTAATGGGACCATAGCTCACTGCAGCCTAAAAATTCCTGAGCTCAAGCAATTCTCTTGCTTCAGCTTCCTGAATATCTGGAACTACAGGTATGTACTAAATTAAAAAAAAAATTATAGAAATAGGGTCTTCGATGCTGTCCAAGGTGGTCTTGAACTCCTGGCCTTGAACTCCTGGCCTCAAGTGATCCTCCCGCCTTAGCCTCCCTAAGTGCTGGGGTTATAGGTGTGAGTCACTCCACCCAGCCTCATCTGGGGATAATTTAACAATCCCAATACCTGGCCTCTCCCCAAAGTCAGCTGAATCCAAACTCAGAGCAAGGCCTGAGCTTGGGTGGGTTACTTTGCTTTAAAAAAAGTTTCTTTTGGTAACTTTTTATATTGACAATTTCAAACCTAGAGAAAAATTGCAATAGAGTGCAAAGAACTCAGATTCCCTCAGTGTTACGTTTTGCCCCACTTGCTTTTTCTAGACATAAATACTTCTCTTTCTCTCAACCACAGGAGAGATAACTGCAGACTTTCTGTGTCTTCACCAAAAGCACATTTCCTAAGGACAAGGGCCTTCCCTTACCTGCCACAGGACAAGTACCTAGTCCAAAAAAGCAGCAGTGGCACCATACTCTAATCCACAGGCCACCTTCAGATGTCGCCCATTTCACCAATAATGGCCTTCATTTCCCCCCTGGTTCCTGGACAGGATCATGCACTGCACTTTGTCATCAGGCCCCAGTAGTTTTAAACAATTCATTGGTGGCCTGGCTACCTCGGTAGAAGAGCACTTTCACTTCCTTCCACTGAGCAGGAACACCTCCCGCCGAGGCCCTAACTACTGTGAGTGCCAGGTGGCGCCAGCCTGCCTTCTGGTCCTCCCCTGCTAAAGGCCTCTCAGGACAAGTGGCTTTCCACTGAACCATCTGCTCCTGCCTGACCCCTCAAACGACAGGGCATAGCCACCCTTTCCCTTCCTGCTGGCTCCCCTTCAACCCAGAGATTCCCCCCCAAAAGTCCTCAGGGCACTTAATAAGGTTATGGGCAAATGAGACACTATTTGAAGCCTAGCTCTACCACTCATTTGCTGTGTGACCTTGACTTAGGACAACTGTGGGAGCCTCAGTTCCACCACTTGGAATATGGACATCATAATAAGACCCATCTCATAGGACTGTCACCAGCCAGTATACCTGATGCACAGGGACCCTAAGAGTGTCTAGTAAACAGGAGCACTGCAGACTGTCCTTCAGCCAGAATCCCCACAACACTGGAGAAAAGGTAAAGGATCAGAGTAGCTGCCAGTCCTGTGAGGGTATTGAAACTTAAATTAATTCAGCTCCTCCAGCTGGGAGTGATGGCTCACACCTATAATACCAGCACTTTGGGAGGGCAAGGTAGGAGGATTGCTTGAGGCCAGGAGTTCAAGACTAGTCTAGGCAAGATAGCAAGACTTGATCTCTACAAAAAATTTTAAAATGAGGCAGAGGCTCGGTGCCTGTAGCTCAGCAGCTAGGGTGTCAGCCACATACCCTGGGGCTTGTGGGTTTGAACTCGGCCCAGGCTGGCCATACAACAATAAGAACTACAACTATAACAACAACAAAATAGCCAGGCGTTGTGGTGGCACCTGTAGTCTCAGCTACTTGGGAAGCTGAGGCAAGAGAATCGCTTAAGCCCAAGAGTTTGAGGTTGCTGTGAGCTATGCCACAAAGGCACTCTACTGAGAGCAATGTAATGAGACTCTGTCTCAAAAAAAAAAAAAAATGAGCCAGAGATAGTGGCTTGTACCTATAGTCCCAGCTACTCAGGAGGCTGAGGCAACAGGATGGCTTGAGCCTAAGAGTTTAAGGCTGCAGTGAGGTATGGTCATAACATTGCAGACAGAATTTGTCCCTAAAAAAAAAAAAAAAAAAAAAAAAGATAATTCAGGTCTTTAGCTGTGGTAGCTGCATTTCTTTCTTTATTTCTTTTTTTTTTTTTGAGACAAAGTCTCAAGCTGTAGTCCTTGGTAGAGGGCTTTGGGGTCACAGCTCACAGCAACCTCCAACTTTTGGACTTAAGCGATTCTCTTGCCTCAGCCTCCCGAGTAGCTGGGATTATAGGCGCCTGCCACAATGCCCGGCTATTTTTTGGTTGTAGTTGTCATTGTTGTTTGGCGGGCCAGGGCTGGATTCGAACCTGCCAGCTCCAGTGTATGTGGCTGGCGTCCTAGCCGCTTGAGCTACAGGTGCCAAGCCAGTAGCTGCATTTCAAGTGATGAATTGCCACTTTGTGCCAGTGGCTAATGAACTGGGCAGCACAGAGCACCTCCATCATCACTGCAGAAAGTTCTGCTGGCAGTAGTCTCTGTCTACTGCTTCATCCCCCTGCAGCATCCTCACACCCCGTTGGTCTCTTGTGCCACCTTTTCCTTGGCCTCCTGCAGTCCTTTGATAAATCCATTCTGGATGGATCTTAAAACACAAATCACATTCTACTCCTGCCTCCATAGCTGAAGCACCTTCATTGGGTCCCTACTGCCCTTATATAAAACTCCAGACTTCTCATGGTCTACATGGCTTCACCTCCCTCCACACTCCTGCACTCACTGCAGTCTAGCCAAGGCAGCCACCTCCTTGTTTCTCAAACCCACCGAGCTCTTGTGTCTCAGAGCCATGTACTTGTGTTCTCACACCTGGAATGTTCTCTAGTTTCTACTTTCCCCTCCCCCATTTCCTTCCTAGCATTTGATTCTTAAACATTCAGACTAACGACCTACTCCTTTTGCAGGATAACTGCCTTCCCTCTACTTTCATAATAATATACCTTGTGCTTTATATGGTTTTTATTTATTTATTTATTTATCAGGCAGAGTCTCATTATGTCACCCTGGGTAGGGTGCTGTGGCATCACAGGTCACAGCAACCTCAAACTTTAGGGCTTAAGTGATTCTCTTGCCTTAGCCTCCCAAGTAACTGGGACTACAGGTGCCCACCACAATGCCTGATTTTTTTTTGTTGTAGTTGTCACTGTTGTTTGGCAGGCCCAAGCTGGATTCGAACCCACCAGCTCTGGTGTATGTGGCTGGCATCCTTAGCCACTGAGCTAGAGACACTGAGCCTTATATGGTTTATAAAGTGCTTTTTTAAAAGACAGTTTCACTTTGTCACCCTTGGTAGAGTGTTGTGGCATCAGCAACCACAAACTCTTGGGCTCGGCTCGGCGCTTGTGGCTCAATCGGCTAAGGCGCCAGCCATGTACACCTAAGGTGGCGGGTTCGTATCCCCAGCCCAGGCCCGCCAAACAACAATGATGGCTGCAACCAGAAAATGGCCGGGCGTTGTGGCGGGCGCCTGTGGTCCCAGCTACTTGGGAGGCAGAGGCAGGAGACTCACTTGAGCCCAGGAGTTGGAGGTTGCTATGAGCTGTGATGCCATGGCACTCTACCCAGGGGGATAGCTTGAGGCAATGTCTCCAAAAAAAATAAAAATAAAAATAATACTGACTCTCATAAACATAATGCAGACTGAAAGAAGCCAGACACAAAAGATTATAAGATTTCATTAATATAAAGTTTATAAGTAGGAAAACTAAACTATTGTATTAGAAGAAAGTGGGCCAGGCACAGTGGCTCACACCTGTAATCCTAGCCCTCTGGGAAGCCAAGGCAGGAAGACTTCTTGAGCTCAGGAGCTTAAGACTAGCCTAAGCAACAGTAAGAACCTGTCTCTATAAAAAAAATAGAATAACCAGGCAGGTATTTTGGCAGGAGCCTATAGTCCCAGCTACTCGGGAGGCTGAGGCAGGAGGATCCTTGAACCCAGGAGTTTGAGGTTCCTATGAGCTAGGTTAATACCACAGCACTCCAGTCTGAGCAACAGAGTGAGACTCTGTGTCAAAAAAAAAAAAAAAGAGAGGAAGAAAGAAAGAAAAAAGTGGTTTTCTAGGGAGCTGGGGCCCCAGTGACTAGAAGAGAACATGAGGGGGGCTCTAGAGTGCTGATAGTGTTTGGTTTCTCCATCTGGTTACAAGGGTACATTATTCAGTTTGTGAGGATTCACAAAAGAGCATATGTAAGATTTGTCTGCCTTTCTATACGTATGTTATATCTCAATAAGTTTTTTTTTGTAGAGACAGAGTCTCACTTTATCACCCTTGGTAGAGTACCATGGTGTCACAGCTCACAGCAACCTCCAACTCCTGGGCTTAGGTGATTCTCTTGCCTCATTCTCCCAGTAGCTGGGACTACAGGTGCCCGCCACAACACCTGGCTATTTTTTTGTTGCAGTTTGGCCGGGCCAGGTTTGAACCTGCCACCCTTGGTGTATGGGGCTGGCGTTCTACCCACTGAGCCACAGGCACCGCCCCTAAGTTTTTCTTTCTTTTTTTTTTTTTTTGCAGGCTCATGCCTGTAATCCTAACATTCTGGGAGGTGGGTGGATTGCCTGAGCTTACAGGTTCGAGACCAGCCTGAGCAAGAGCAAGATCACGTCTCTAAAAATAACGGGGTTGGTCAGTGCCTGTGGCTCCAGGAGTAGGGTGCTGGCCCCATATACCAGGAGTGGTGGGTTCAAGGCTGGCCCTGGCCAAAACTGCAAATATATAAATAACCAGGCATTGTAGTGGGCACCTACAGTCAGCTACTTAGGAGGCTGAGGCAAAAGAATCACTTGAGCCTAAGAGTTGGAGATTGCTGTGAGCTATGATGCACTCTACGAAGGGTAACAAAGAGAGACTCTGTCTCAAAAAAAAAAAAAAATCCAGAAAGGACATACAGATCTCCTGACTTTAGGAACAGAAAATTAAAGAGAATCTAAGTAAAAGGAAATCAGCTATATGAGGTCTGACAATTAAGTTCATGAACTTGCCACCATGCATTTATGTTGGGAGCACTGTACAAACAACTCATTAAGGTTTCATAACCTTTTTATACCAGTGTCTCACAGCTGAGTTCATGTCAACATGTAGCAATGTCTTGCTAAGTGGTATTCATTATTGTTGAGTGTTTTTGTGTGCTACTGTAAGAATGCTGAAACTTGAATTAAAGCACAGAACATTAAACTTCTTGTTAAATGTGGCAAGAGTGGAAGTGAAATCAGGGACATGTTAGTCCAAGTCTATGCAGATAATGCCATGAAGAAAACAGCAGCATATAAATGGATTGAACATTTTTTCTGAGGGGAGAGAAAACATCTGAGGGAGAGGTCAGAATGGCCAGTAATGAGCAAAATGAGGAAAACATTGCAAAAATTTGTCAGACTGTGCATCAAAATCTGTGAGAAGCATAGCAGGCCAAGGAAACATTGATGGAAAAACAGAAAAATCTTAACTAAAATCTTAGTATGAGAAAGGTATGTGCAAAAATGGTCCTGAAGGAGGTCACCAATGAACAAAAGCAAAGAAGAGTCAAAGTTTGCCAAGACCTTTTGGAGAGGCAAGATGATGTTTTGAGCCATGTTATCACTGGTGACAAAACATGGGTGTACCAATATGACCCTGGAACAAAGAATCAAGGCAGATAATGGAACTCAGACAATTTTCCACAACCAAAATGTTTTGTTAGTCCAAATCGAGAGCTGAAATGATACTGCTAAACTTTTTTGATATCAGAGGGATTGTTCATTATGAATATGTACCAACTGTACAATTAACCAAGTTTACTATTTATTCTTTTTTTTAATTTCAGGATAATGTGAGGGTACAAACAACTAGGTTACAACATTTGAATTTTTTTAGGCAGAGTCCCTTTTGTGGTTGTGTCCCATACTCAAGAGGTGTGCCATATACCCTTACATTGTGCCCATTAAATGGGAGCACACCAATCCCCCTCCCTCTTCCCCTCTACCCCCCTTGTGGCCCCTCCCCCAAACTTTAATTGGTTTTGAGTTTTTCTCTGGGGATGTGTATTAGACTGTCTACTGGCTTCGCATTAGTATTGAATACATTGCATACTTGCTCTTCCATTCTTGTGATACTTTACTAAGAAAAATGTGCTTCAACTCCATCCAAGTTAACATAAAAGATGCAAAGTCTCCACCTTTCTTATGGTGGAGACATACACCACAGTTTGCTAATCCATTCCTGGGTTGGTGGACATTTAGGTTGTTTCCACATCTTGGCAATTGTAAACTGAGCTGCAATAAACAATCTACAGCAAATGTCCTTACAATAAAATGA
>CAUYQV010034579.1:0-26170 GCA_963574575.1 Galagoides demidoff | reverse complement strand
TACATTTAGATCCCTGAGATCTCCAAACTTCCTTCCAAAAGGAATGTACTAGCTTGCATTCCAACCAGCAGTGTAAAAGTGTTCCCTTTTCTCCACATCTATGCCAACATCTGTAGTTTTGGGATTTTGTGATGTGGGCTACTCTTACATGATGATAGATGATATCTCAAAGTGGTTTTGGTTTCACATTCAATTTAGTACTAGGTCAATCATATAATCTGTTCAGACTGAAGAGTTAGGTCAATGAGAACATCTCATCAGAACACCGAGTAAAGAAGGCATAATACAACCTGAACTGAGATCATCAGTATTTATTATGGTTCTTCAAGATTTCTAATCATTAATAATAAGCAAACTTCCAGAATAAGGAAAAAAAGGTGCTTTGATTGTCAATCATGCTGAGCTCCTACTAGAAATGGCAGTATTTGGGGGTCTGAAGAAATTCATGACTCTATGAGTTGAATTGTGTCCCCACCCAAATTCATATGTTAAAGTTTTAACCCCTAGTACTTCAATGTGTGAATGTATTTGGAAATATGCCTGTATGACCATTGTAGATGTAATTAGTTAACGTGAAGTCATTGGTGTGGACCTTACTGTATTATGACTGGTATCCTTATGAAAAGGTGAAATTTTGACACAGAGATGGGCACACATCATCTGAAGATGAAGGCAGAGTTCACATTAATATTTCTATAAGCAAATAAATGCCAAAAATTGCCAGGAAACTACCAGAAGTTAGGGGGGAGGCATGGAACTAATTCTTTCTCACAGCCTTTGGAAGGAACCAATCCTACCAACACTTTGATCTGTACTTCTAGCTTCCATAACTGTGAGACAATAAATTCCTGCTGTTTAAGTCACCCAGTTGGTGGCACCTTGGCACGACAGCCCTACAGCGCTTCAATATTATAGGATATTCTATGGCCAACAAAGCTGCTGGGCAATTATTGGCAGTCCCCGAGTTAACAAACATCAGACTTCCATACAACCCACACTTACTAATGGAAGCTATTACAGGTAATAGGTACGTGTACCTGTTTCAATTTACATAAAATTCAGCGTAAGAACAAACCTACAGAACCTATCTCATTCTTATCCTAGGGATACATGCACCTAAAAGTGTCAAAGATAGAGAGAGCAGTGCACATTCACTTGCAATAGGCATTGTATTTTAGACTGAGTAGGCAATAGCTGCTGGTATTCTTAAGGAAGAAAAACTGGGTATCCCCAGGGAGGCTTGAAGCTTTCGCTTTGTATGTCTATGTATAATGGTGATCGTGGTGGTGATGGGAAATGGGAGGTGGCAATGAGATGACAAAAGTAGCATGGCCCATGCACGATATCTTGAGTATGATGACTCTCTCTTAAGAGGGTGGTATTAGAAATTCTGCATGTTCAAAAGCCAAATATATTGCTAAGAATAAAAAAGAAAGAAATTATGGCTGCTTTTCTCCTTGGTTGCTCAGATACCTGATGCATTAAAATAGTGCAGGGCCTCTACAGCTGCATTGGGTTAAATTAGTACCTGAAAAATACATTTACAGCTGATATCCATATTTAAAAAGCAAACAGTTGACTTCTCTTGAATGTATGTATTTTTTTGTTAATTCTTTATCAAATCATAACTGTGTACACTAATACATTTATGGGTACAATGTCTTGATTTGATATACAATGTGGAATGCTTACATCTAACTGATTAACATAACCATCTCCTTGCTTACTTATTTGTTGTGGCAAAAATATTCATACTCTATTCTTAATAGTATAGAAATGTTTCATTACACTATGCATGTTAGGTTGGATCCCCCCAAACCCTCCCTCTCCCTGGCCTTCCCTCTCCCCTCCCCTCTCTTTCCCTCCTTTTTCTGGAATATGTTATGTTTTACCATTCCTATGAATGTGTAGGTGACTATATACTGATTTCATAGTAGTATTGAATACATTGGGTGCTTTTTTCCCCATTCTTGAGATACTTTACTAAGAAGAATGTGTTCCAGCTCCATCTAGGTAAACAATACTTATTAATATCAAGAATATCTAAAAGTGCTTTCCATACTACTCTAATTGAGTTTTTAGTGGCATGATGGTCTCAACTTAGTTTTTCTATTCCATGTTTAGAACGATTTCAAATTTGTTTGGTGTATTCCCTTGTACTCCAATGTTTTATTGAAGCAAAATAATTAGTTTTACAGTTATTGAATGATATAAAAAATAATTACTAAGGATGACAAAAGAGATGTTTGCTGTAGAATTCACTATCAAGTTCAAAGAATATTAAAAAAAGGAAAGTGAGATAGCAGAGATATTTTTAAAGACCTATTGAAATTTGCATGTTTTCACTGAACACAGGTATTCAAGGGATATTATAGTATCCCTGGCCTCATGAGTTATTGTTATAAGATTTAGTTTTTGAATGCAAACTACTGAAAAACATGCAAAGTTCTTTATTTGTGACATCTGCTAGAGGATATAGACCCACAAATGTTTCCATATCAAAACATTTGTATTTCAGAAATCCAAATATTTTATAATTTTTATCTGCTTTAACTGTTTCACATCAGGAGTTGTCTTTTTAAAAGTGAGTAATAGTTACAAGTGTCCTCTACAAACTCTTTCTTTAAATTGTTGTTTTGAAACAATGTTAGACTTGCAGAAACACTACAAAAATCATACAGATAATTTCTATATATCCTGTGCCAAGATACCCCAGATATTAAAATTTGACCTTACCGCGTTTGCTGTGCCTGTCTTTGCCCCTCTTTCCATTTCTCTCGCTCCCTCACACTCACCACACATACAAACTTAGGATTTTTCCAGAATCAGCTGAGAGAAAGTTGAAGACACAATTTTCTTCTACCTCTAAATATCCCAATAGACATTTTCTTAAAGTATGTGTATTTCATTACATAAATGCAGTATACTTACAAAAAATCAAGAACTTTAAACTGATAAGATAATAGTAGGTTATTTTTGATCATATTCAATTTTACCTATTATCACGCTAATATCCTTCATACGAACAGAAAAGAAAAATCCGGTTCAGGATTTATTCCTGGGATCACACCTTGCTTTTCATATTCACAGCACTTTCGTCTCCTTTAATTCAAAACTTTTTTTCAGTCTCTTTTTTCTTTCACAACCTTGATATTTTGAACTGCACAGGCTAGTTATTTCGTCAAAAATCCCTCAGTTTAGGTTCACCCGATGTTTCCTTTTGATTAGATTCAACTTACATATTTTTGACAGGAATATCACAGAATTAATATAGATTCTTCTCATCACATCGTATCAGGAGGTCCAAGAAGGCAATTTGTCCCATTACTGGTGATGTTAACTTTGATCGTTGTTTAAATGGATGCCTGCCAGGTTTCTCTACTATAAAGTTACTAGTTTTACCTTTGTAATTAATAAGTACCTTGTGGAGAGACATTCTGAAAGAAATTAAATGTCTTATTTCGCATCATTCACTAACTATGGTGCCCATCGATGATTGTATTGCTGACACAATTATTGCTATGGCAATTGCCAAATAGTGATTTTCTAATCTGATTATTAAATTTTTACCAGGTGGGATTTTACTGCAAGGATAAGTTTTCCCTTGTCCCCTGTCAAATTATTTTTTATTTAGTCATTTAGTGATATATATATTCATATGGACTTATAGTTTCTTGTTTTATTCTATGGGTTATTATCTGTTACTGTACCATTTATTGTGATTCTCATATTGTCCCAAATTTGGCCACAGTTAAACCCTCCAAAATAACTTCCGTGTCATTTGAACATGTCTTCATTCTATTTGAGAATTTCCTTTTTTTCTGGCACAAGTTTTTTAAGGCTCATTTTATACTTTCCCTGCTTTAAAACTCCCCAAGGAACCTAATTTCTAGTAGAGGAAAGTTGTATTTAGAAACCAAGATCTGGGTGCTGGGTGCACTCACTGAGTTTTGCTGATTTATCATTGCTTCTAGGTATATGTGTGTATATAGAAGTAGCTATTACCTGAATTTAACACTGATGTTTTCCAACCCACTAAACAGCAACAACATCAATTCCTTTTCATATATTTTTTTAATTGTTTGGGATTTATTGAGGACACAAAAGAATTAGGCTACGCTGATTGCCTTGGTTAGATAAAGTCCATCTTATAATTGTGTCCCTTCCCCAAGAGATGTGCCATACACTGTGACCTCCATCCCCTTCCCTCCTCCTCCTTTTCATATTTTTACTTCCTTAATCCAACAGTGAAAAATGTGGTTATGATTGTGCACAATGTATTTATTTATTTGATAAATTATATAGTATATACAGTTTCAAAGTTGCCAATTCAATCCACTGGGAGAACAAATTTACCAACTAAAACACTTGCTATTGACAGTTCTGATTATCTTTATTCTAAGGGGATAGGCTGAAACGAGTCTGTTCTAAAGTACATTGACTTAGTACCACTCCAATATGATGTTATTATTTATTTGGAATACAGTGAGGTTCATTTTTTTTATTTATATTTCACTTTGCTTTTATTCTCCTACCTATATATATTCAGTTAGCACAAATTCACTTCATTAAATGAAAATAATGATATAAAATGCCTTATCCACCTTTGTTACACTAATCAAATAATATTTAGAATGTCTTACCTTATTCAAAGTTACTTAATTTACCGCAGCTGTTGTAATTTTAATTATTTGGTTTTGGATTCCATCCCCTAATATTTTTAATACTATTTGGTGTCATTACATTCTGCATAAATGTTTAGCATTTATCATGTTATCAAATGTTGTGATTGTTTCTGCCAAATGAATAAAACTGCTATAATCATGCTCATAAAGTTTCCTAGATATCTTATTCTAAGAGCTAGGTATTTATTGCTTTGCCAAAAGTAGAAACTTTTATATTATAAATTAAACAGCAGCATGATAGTATTGTTCTCATTTGCATATTTTATAATGTTCTGTTACATGACGGTTGTTTGTTTTTCAAGCTGGATTTAAATTTTGAATACCGTTACCTTTCGGTAAAATGCTTATCACATTCTTCAAGCCTAGTAAGAATTTGGCCCATGCTGCCAATCTTCGTGCTCCTTTTAATTAATATTTTTTCTATCTCCAACAAATTTGGAACATTAAAAAATATAGAAGTACTTGAAGTAAAATAAAGCAACCAGGATCAAGTGATCTTTGTCGTTAGGAAGAATTGATGTAGAATAAGTTTGAAGCAAAAGAACTTAAAACCTTGCTGTTTTTCAACAGCAGTGTCCCATTGTTCAATACTCAAATTATATGCCTAGCTTCTGGAAATGGCACAAAGTACATTTGATTTAATAATTATTTGATTCATTTTTATGTTACAGTTTAAGAAAAAAACATTGGAATGGAGGATGGAGTTAACCCCCAACCTGCTTTGTTTGTAATTCATCAGTGCAACATTCTTCTGAGGGTAGAAGTTCTTAAAATCTTTTTAAAAAAATTCACTCATCTATTTTTGTAGAAAGTGGATTTAATTCTCCAAATTAACTTCTCTCATTTTCTTCATTAATGGTTTTATGTTTAATATTTTCTGATGCTGACAATATCACTGATTTTGACATCTAAAATAAATTATATATTAGCTTATAATTATAGTTTTATTTTATAATATTCAAAAGTATATATTCAAATTTTATTAAATTTGGACACTAGTTTTTGTGTTCAGAGAATTCCCATAACAATAAGTACACATTTGGTATAATTACAAATCATTATGTAGTAATCTTTATTTTATGACCATACGATATTTGCTTTGTGGGTTATTAATGATAAATACATATTACTTATTATTCATAACATAATGGAATCATTTGCAGAGTTGAACTGAGAACTCAGCAATCCCATTGCAGAAGAATAAAAATAAAGACAAAAAATAAAACAACCACAAGAAAAATAGCAGCGTATATGAACTATAACATAAAATGACTAACCACATCTTCTTTTCTCATGTACTAAACAGTGAGTATATATACAACATTATGTATATATACTTTAAATATTTAGTTGCTTCTTATTAAAAAATTAATCTTTCTATTAAATTAAAAAAACATAGAACAGAGAGAATTTAGTAGAATTGTTAACTAGATCTCAATTTAAGTAGATAACTGCAAAGGTAAACTACATTGGTAATTGTTGAATTTCCCTTTTACGTCACATGCTCATTGGGGAGTCATTATTTCTCCCCTGCAATTTGAGCATGCCGCCTGAACAAAGCAGGCAATAAATAATGCTGGCAGCATGCTACTGAATGTCATTGCCTTGCCCAGGAGCCAACAATGAAACCTTGCTGGTGATCACAACAAATCTAACTGGACTAGTCTTGGAATGCAGGCCACAGACCCTTCCAATGATCTCAGAAATCTAAATATACAAATATTATGGTAGGATATTTAAGATTATCCCATTTCCATGCAATCTCCTATCTAATTTTAGTTATTAAGTAGATTTTCTTTCCTGCAAGAAAAAGTACTGGCTTTTAACAGAAGTCTTTGTGCCTGTGACAAGTGCATTTATGGAGAATCTAGGTATTATAATGTAGTTCCGAGGTCTAGGCCCCTTGGGTAATTAATCAAGTCAAGTTTCTGACTTCAAAAATAAGCACTAGACTTTGGTATTGCAACAATATTATTATGCCAATTCACCTTTTTTTTTTTAAGAGACAGAGTCTCATTTTGTCACCCTTTGTAGAGTGTTGTAGCATCACTGCTCACAGCAACCTCCAGTTCTTGGGCTTAGATGATTCTCTTGCCCCAGCCCCCCGAGTCACTGGGACTACAGGCACCCGCTATAAATGCCTGATTAGTTTTTGTTGCAGTTTGGCCAGGACTGGGTTTGAACCCACCACCCTCAGTATATGGGGCCAGCGCCCTACTCACTGAGCCATAGTATCTGCCCTATGCCAATTCACCTTTACTGTGTTTGCAAGCAGAGTTTCATGCCTGTGGAATAGAAGTATGCCTTTGTAAAGGGCTGTTTTACCTATGTTTAGTGTTTCTTGACAAGACTGACTTTGTCATTTTTCACAGCCTTAATAGGTCAGAACCATTAAAACTGGAATGCACATAGTTTCAGCTTATATTCTGCATCCTTTCCATGACCTAGGTATCTCACTATTTACATAATAAATATAAGGATATAAAGGGCACATTCCACCCAAAGAAAGACTCCCTTGAGAGGCTTTACTCTTCTAAACCATTAGAATGAAGCCCTTTTTCTAGTAGCTAGTAGGTGCTCAGTAAAAGCTTATCTAATGAATGGATGAACAAAATTTACTGGACATCTCCTATGATATGACACTGTTTACCTTTTCTTTGAAGATGGTACCCTCATCTGTTTCTCCCTCATCTCTGCCTATTATTTCTCATGCTGTTTTGCAAAGGATTAATAAACTTCAAACCCTACCCAAACCAATCCAGATGTATACGAATTCTTGCTTTCTTGTTATTTCCATCTGAGTATTCTTTGGGCACCTCAAATTTGCATTTTTATCTGATAAAAAAAGAGAAGGCAGGGCGGCGCCTGAGGCTCAAAGGAGTAGGGCACTGGCCCCTTATGCTGGAGGTGGCCAGTTCAAACCCAGCCCTGGCCAAAAACTGCAAAAAAAAAAAAAAAAGAGGAGAAGGCATAAGAATAGACTTTTCCCTACCTACTTTAGGTCATACATATTCTTTTTTTTTTTTTTTAAGACAGAGTCTCATTCACCCTGGGGTTAAGTGCCATGGGGTCATATCTCACAGCAACCTCAAACTCTTGGGCTCAAGCCATCCTCTTGTCTCAGCCTCCCAAGTAGCTGGGATTACAGGCACCCACCACAACACCCAGCTAATTTTTCTATTTTTAGTAGAGATGGGGTCTTAGTTTGCCCAGGCTGGTCTAGAACTCCTGTGCTCAGGCAATCGACCCACCTTGGCCTTTCAGAGGGCTATGATTACAGGCATAAGCCACTGTGCCCGGCCCAGGTCATACATATTCTTTGCAAGTATACATAAGAAATTTAAAAATTACTAACTACATATTAATCCATAAAATCAGTCTTTAACAAATTTCAAGGAATTTTCATCACTTCATATTTTTTGAACACGGTTTAATTAAGGTAGAATTTAATATCAAAAAGAAAACTAAAAAGAGAAAATTTTCAAATATACTTTTATGTGTGATATTAAAAGAAAATAGCAGTTCCTGGTGCAATTTTTGACTATTTTGGATACTCTTTGCATGACATGTATTTTTCCATTTTTTTTATTGTGAGCCTATTTGTGCCTTTGAATCTAGAGTATGGTTTGTGTGCATTGCATATATTTGGATTATATGTGCCTCTGTTTAACATCCATTCTGCCATTTCTGTCTTTTGGTCAGTATATTTAATCCATTGATATTTAATGTAATTACTGATAGACTTTAAGTCTGGTATTTTGCTATTTGTTTTCTACATGTCTTAAATCTTTTTTGTTGCTATATTCCTCCATTACTGTGTTTTACACTGGATCTTAGCCAAAAGGCCAAGAAATGACACTATGTTCTTTCATGTTACATAGATATTTTAGTCCATATTTTTCCATACTTTTTGAACATTTTGGTGATTGAATGATTAGGCTGGGAATTATGATTAATATCTTAAAATAAGGTAGTTATGATTAATGCTAACTTACTTTCAATAAAATATAGATATTTTGCTGTAACTTAGTTACATTCTCTCTCTTATTACTGTCATATAAATTTCATCTTTATGTATCATAACCCAAATAAATAATTATTATTTTATGTCTCTGTATTTTATTAGCTAGAAGAACAGTTACAAACAAAAATACATGTATGCTGCCATTTATTTACTTACCTTTACCAGTACATTTTATTTCTTCATGCGAATTCACATTACTGTACAGGTAGTATATTTTGATTTTAGTGTGAAGGATTCCCTTTAGCATTCTTGCAGGGCAGGTCTACTACTAGTAAGGCATTTTTTCAGTTTTTGTTTATCTGGGAATATCTTAATTTCCCATTTAATTTTGAAGGAGAGTTTTATTGGATATAGACATTTTGGTTGACAGTCTTTTTCTTTCAGCACTTTGAATAAGTCCTTCAATTGCCTTCTAGTTCCATAGATTCTGATAAGAATTCAGCTCTTTAGCTTATTGAACATCCCTTACCCTTATACAAAATGAGTTGCTTTTCTCTCACTATTTCCATAAGTCTATCATTCACAGTCTTACTATGATGTGTCTATGTGTGATTTTCTTTGAGATCATCTCACTTGGAGTTTGTGGACCTTCTTGGATGTGTAAATTAATGGGTTTCATTAATTTGGGAAGTTTCCAGTCATTATTCCTTCAAATAATTTTCTGCCACTTTCTGCTTCATCTTCCCTACTGGAACTTTCATGATGTTTTTGTAAGTATGCTTAATGGTGTCCCACAGGTCCCTGAATGTCTGTTCATTTTTCTCTAAGTCATTTTTCTTTTTTTTTCTGTACACGGTTTAATTTTATTTTCTCTGCCTTCAAATGTACTTATTCTTTCTCTTGCCTCATCTAATCTGCTGCTGGACCCCTCTAATGGATTTCCTATTTCAGTTATGGCAATTTTAATTCCAGAATTGTTTTATAATTTCTCTATCTTTTTTGATAGTAAAGTATGTGATTATAATTTCCTTTATTTCTTTGGACATGATTTCTTAAGCTCTTTCCAAATATTTATAAAGCTGATTTAGAGACTTTTTATGCTAAGTTAAATGTCTTATCTGCTTCAGGAATAGTTTCTATTGATTGCTTTCCTCCTCCCTGCCTCTCCCCATGTAAGAACCAAACTTTCTTGTTTTTTTTTCACATATCTTGCAATAGCTTTTGTTGTCAAAACTGGACATTTTAAATAATATGATGCAGAAACTCTGGAATTCAGATTTCCCCCTGCCTAGGGTTTCTTGTTGTTGTTATTTGGTGGTGTTGTTCTTATTGCTGTTTGTTTAGCAACTTTTCTGGACTAATTTGGTAATGTCTGTATTTCATGTCTTTTCCAGCCCATGAATTATGCTTGATTACCTTAAATGATCAGATAATGATTGGACAGAGATCTTTAAATGCCTTGAAGCAATAATTATTTCCTCCTTTTATAAGGGCCTCTGTGTTTGTGTATTAGGTTACACCTTCAAGTTTCACACAATGTGAATTTAGCTTTCACTTCTTGCTATGAAACAAGGTCAACTCAAGTTAAAAGATTGGAACCTTTTCAAGTCTTTCATATGCATGCCCACAGCCCTATACATGTACATAAACTTCTAAATCCCTAGTAAGTACTAGAGCATTTCAAAACCTTCTATGGACATCTCATTCTCCAGACCTTTAAAAAAAATTTGGCCAGCCTTTTGTTTATGCTAATTTATATGGAAGACTTGGGCAACTGAAATGTTAAATAATTACCTTGGGATAATGTTTGTCTTGTGGAGTGAACTAAAACTAGGATGTCAGATCAAATAAAGCCCAAATGTGAATCATTTTTTTCCTCCTCTCAGGGAGCTACCATTCATATCACAATAGTGAAAATGATCTGGAGATGAGACTTTTTGAGGGGTTCCAAATTAAGTCTACCTCCTCTGGTGAAAATAAGCCTGCTGGTTCTCACGGCTATTATGTTTGAGAGGTGACTATTTTACAAGGATATCATAAATCTGAAAAGAGGGTAATGGGGTAGATTAAGTTAAAATATCACATGACCTGTTGTTTTTACCAAGATTTAGTAGTTTTTCTTAAATAAATACTCCTTGGATAGTTGTAAGCATTTGGTTAATTTCCAGATTTCTGAAAAGGTTGATTTTGACCCTAGTGTTTTTTTGCTTTTATGAAGGAGTATATATACTAAGATCTTCTCTGCCTTTCTCCAAAGCATGCACTTTTAACTATTGCTTTACATTTTCCTCCACTTGGCTAATTCATTGTCATTCTTCAAGTTTTAACTTAGAAATGACTTCCTCCAGGATACCTAGAAGAAGTTTGGCTTATACAAAAAAATTCAGGAGGTTTTCTATGCCCCATAATAACATCCTATATCTTGTTTTCTCTTTAAAAACGAATAAATAGTTATAATGTGATGTGATATCCTGCCCCTAGAACTTTAACCTTAATAATAGGAGCAATATCTCCCTTGAATGCAAACGTGCAGTTCTGACAATCGAGTTCCTGAACTCATCCTAGAAAAAGTACTATATAACTTACAGCTAAATATCACTACCTTTGAGGTGCTCCCCTTGGGAAGCTACACAGTGCCTTGTCCACCCTTCAAAGCAATTTTGGATCTCTTTTGTCTAGAATGGCCATTAAAGCTATTGTCATAGGAGATCTGACAATTAAGTTTGCAAACTCATCTTAAAAAAGTGCTACATACCTCACTACTGAATATCACAAGGATCACCACATAGCCAAGGGGAGTACTTTGAAGGTGACTGTAGTGATATTCAGCAATGAAGTATGCAGCACTTTTTCTAGGATAAGTTTGTGAATTTAATTGTCTGACTTCATATATAGCTAAGGGATAATGTGAACTAAGTGTAAGAGGGCAAACTGTTTTATTCTGGATTTTTAAAAGACAACAGGTAAAAATAACAAAAAGAAACTAGAAACTGGGAATGAATTGAATACACTTCCTAAAAACATTCCCTGAAGAAAAACTCCCATTTCACTTATCCTTATTGCTAAATTAATTGCTGCTCTTAATCCTTTTCTAATCTATGCATAAATTCTCAATTGGCCCTAAGGCACTTGCTTTATTAGCATATGAGTCATTTTGAAGTTTGATAAATATTCCTGAAGTCCTTTCTCTCCACTCTCTTGATAATTGTCCCTACTTTAAAGGAGTGTTTTTCCATAAGCAAACACAACAAATTTATCTCTAATTCAATTTGTTCAAACAAGACTGGTGAAGCAGAAAAAGAGGAAAAATGTTAAAGATGCAGCAGGACTGTTTCATTCTGCCACCTTCCCTATGAAAAAGAAAAGATCAAAGAGAAATTCAGGTAAAATACTCCTACAACAATGGAAAATATTTCAGAAGCTAAACTTTGATGTGACAGCTAATCTCCAACCTAATCTCTGTACTAGTCAGCTAAGTGGGATGTAATAATTGCTCTGTCACACATCAGCATCTATAGCAATCCCTTAGCTTGTTCTCTGCCTTATCATGCTGGTGCTGTTGTTTGTTACTGAGAACAAGCTGAGGAATTTGGAAGAACTATGTTACAAAAAGAAATTGGGCAAATGTGAAGATGAAAAGGGGAGAGATGACAGGGCTAGCCAGAGAGAATAGAAAATAATGGTTCAAGAGGGAGAGGTAGGAGTGATAACTGGTATATAAGGTTATGGGGGAAGGCAGAAACACTGGCTTCATGCTGAATTAAAACAACAATCTCCTGCCTGTATTTTGGCAGAGTCTACTAGGTGATTTGGGTTTAGACCTGTAATATTAATTGATTTATAAATCAAAATAAACTGAGCTACCTTGAGTTGTTTAGATTTTCTTTTTATTCTGGACTTTTTTCTCCTACTTTTATTTTATATTGATATAGATTTATACAATGTTTGGAATTGAGAAGATAATTTTATAGAGCATTTACTCAAAAGTGAAACCAATGGAACTCCTAACTGAACAAAAAATAATTTTGATAATTTAATAAGTCTGCAAACAATATAAGAGCTGAAAATAACATTTTCTTAAGGGACTATGAAGGCTTAAGAAAGCTGGGGTCGAAGTCAGGATGCCATATTAAGAGCAGGGTTGTACTGACTACTTGGTGAATATACCATGGCATGGCTTGGTTCTGTGCATTTACAACTTGCTTTCTCTCTGTTTTGAATACCTAAAAGGTTTCCAACACATTTCTCAATACTGAGCAAAATCCCTATGCTCTAAATTTTGTTTCTTTAAGGTATTCTTGGTGTGTATAGAGCCTCTTCAAAGATTTGGGATATTGGGCAAGTCACCTAAATTCTGTGCTTCAGTCTCCTGATCTGTAAATTAAGCAGAATATTAGTATCTGCTTCATAATGTACTTGAGCAGATTGGATCAACTATTATGTAAAACCCTTAAAGCACTAAGCATATCAAGTGCTCTACCTATGAGTTCATGCTTTTATTATCCTTTCCCCATAGTTCATTTGTTCTTTCTGTGTGTCCATTTTGTCCTCATCATAAATGTCTACTATAATCTTTATTGCAAATACTTCCCAGAATGTCTGTTTCCCTGTGAGCCTGAGGTCAGAGATCATATTTTAGTCTCTTTGAGTGATCAGCATTTAGCACTGTACCAGACACCAATGGTATGTTTAAAATATCATTTGCTTGCTCAAGCTCCCACTCTCGCTTGCTCTCTCTCTATCTTTGATGGCTCCACTTTTTTTTTTTTTTTTGAGACCAAGCCTCAAGCTGTCCCCCTGGGTAGAGTGCTGTGGCATCACAGCTCACAGCAAGCTCCAACTCCTGGGCTCAAGTGAGTCTCCTGCATCAGCCTCCCAAGTAGCTGGGACCATAGGCGCCCACCACAACACCTGGTTATTTTTTGGTTGCAGCCATCCTTGTTGTTTGACAGCCCCAGGCTGGATTCGAACCCACCACCTTAGGTGTATGTGACTGGTGCCTTAGCCACTTGAGCCACAGGCGCCGAGATGGCTCCACTTTCTACTTCAAGACTATAATTTCCAGCATTCTCTCAGGAGAAGTCTTTTGTCTACACTAACTCCCTGGATTTTGACTATCTAATCTCTGCTGATGATCCTCTAATTTATTTACCAGCCACATAGTGCCAACAGGATGCCAAAGACTGGCTTGCTGCTATTACCTTTCTTCATAAATCCTGCTGCTACCTCAAATGAACTCTATCAGCAACATTGACCGTATTGTCCCTTTCAAAGTACTGCTTTTCTTGCCAATATTGTGATTGAATTGCCTCGACAAAACTGCTTTCATCATAGCACATTATCTTGTGTTGGTTTTTATATAGTTGGAGTTCAAAATGCTATAGATCAGAGCTTTAGAATTCTGAGTATCAACACAAATTTGCACAGCAAATTACAGATAATTATTCCAAGTAATAAAGACAATATTACTGACTGAAAATCTCCCCAGTCTCTGTGTTTCCTTCCTCTTGCTGGAGCCCTCCTTTAATCATTCAGTTTCCTCATTCTCCAACTTTGCCCTCTTTTATTCTGTACTGCTTTGTTTGCCTTTTTTTTTCTCTCATATTCTGCCAGAGCTTTAGCCTCATCCTCAGTCTATTTTCTTGCCTCTTCTTCATGTTCTTTCTTACACAAAGATTGTCTTAAAAGGTTATATTCTTTCACCTAATATAACCCTCTTCACTCTCTGGCTCCCTACGTTATCTTTGAAAACAAAAAAAACAAACATAAGTAATTTAAAGTCAATTTAACATTCCAGGCTTGCTTCTGTGCTCTGTGTTTGTAGATATGGGTGGGAAGGATTGTTTTATTCAGCAAAGATAATTGGGGTGGGATATAGAAGTGACAGTTTCCAAGACTACGGAGTGGGTAAAAGCCATTTCAGAGCAGCTTAACTAGGGTACCCAATATTGTGGTTAGAGAACGAAACACAGCTTATGGTGATCACGTATATAGAAAATACTCAGAAACAGTGTCTCCGTCACAACTGCTTCCTTGAACATTGCTTCTTAGGTTATTTGGAATAAGTAAAGCAGATTTGCAAGATTCCTTTTTTGCAATTGATAAACACAATTCAATAAGCTAAATAAAATGAATGTAGTTATTACAAAGAATGGCATGGAGGGTACTTATTGCATCAGATTATTAAAATCAACAAGAAAACAGCATTATTTACTGTAAATAGAATCCCGGAAAGGTTAATCTGTTTCCTATTTTTCATGTATATGCAGCTCTCTGGGAGGCCACCAAGGAGCTCCAGGACTGTGACTTTTTAGCTTTCAAAATTAGCATGAGAGATGATAAGAAAACTTCCAGGAGTGATTTAGAAGGTGATAGTATTCAAATGAGCACATTGGGCTTATTCTTTTCCTTGAAACTTCAAAACAAAAAAGGGACTGTTAAAGGTATCGCCTTTTCTGGAGACAGAAGATGAGGTAGAAGAGTTCAAGAAAAGTAGAATTTAGCATTGAAAATCAACCCAAATCAAATTTGAATGGAAGAGAGAAATCTTTAACAAAGCAATCAAGTAGAATAGAAACGTGTGGAAGAAGTGATTTTTAAAGCCTTGCAAGCGTGAAGTTTCAGTACTGATGAAAGGACTTCATGGGTCTGCAAATGCACGCTGAGTATGTTAATGAATGTAATTAAATATACCCAGGATCTTAGCATCAAGGAGGGCCCGATATATATGGAGAAAGTTTGGCAGATGCTGGTGTGATTAAGAGAATCATGGAGTCTGATTGCCTCCAAATATCTTTTCCTTCTCCACCTTTCCTCCTCATTGTATTCAACTTCCCCATTACCCTACCCTTTTTTCTTTTCTCTTTCGCAAATTAAACTGACACAGGATTTCTTCAGGATTGAATAGTTCTACTGCAGGAGAGCACAGACTGTGACGAGGAGGAATTCGGAAGACAATTCCTGCCCAAATCCTCCAGCCTTCACAATGTCACTGAGCCTTATGTGTCTATGTGTGTTTACCCACACACGGAAGGCCCACATTTGTGGGGCACACACTTTCATTGTCTAACAAAAACTTACATCTTTCTTTCTTAGAATCAAGAAGGAAATAAAATTCATAAGCGAAACTTTGTCTTTCCATGATTAACATTCAGCTCACGCAGGCAAAGCACTTTTTTTCGTGTACATTATGTGCTTTGTGCTGCTATAGTTTTCATATGTTTTGATGCCCTTGAGCATCCCAGATGCTTTCTTTTCTGTTTGTTGTTATCAGGGATAAATCAGAAAGCATGCTGAAGGATGAGAACCCATTTGGTGCACGGATTCATGTATCCTGTAGCATGTATAGTATACATTTTACATGTTCACACCTAAACACATGTAAATATTGACCTGGGAGTAAGTGTCTTTTAATGGACAAGATTATTTGACAGTTATACACTTTCCTAGAAACTAGAAAAAAAGTAGTTTTTTTCTGAGAATGTTCATTATTTGAAAGAATACTTTGGTGGTACAGAAATAATACTGAGACCTTATGGTTTCTTTTTAAGACATTTTATTAATTTGTTTCAGAGGATGAGCGTCAGAAGTTCTAATGACTTTTAGCAAACATTTCTGGCTGCAGTCAAAACCATTTGTGCTCTTTTTCCAGTCACCAAAGAGATTAAAATCATAGCCATCTCACTGGTCTGCATTTTTGACAGATTCTTTAATAAAAAGGATCGAGCTGATAATGCAGGTGGTAAGAAATTATTCCCCTGAATGCTAGTAAGGTTATGAAGGCTACACTTTTTAAAGAGCTAGTTGTGGCGAATAGATTTCAACTGTGCTTATGATACAGAGTTGTTCTATATTGAAGATTAAAGATTTCTTCTTGAGCCATGACTCTGAGATTTGAAATGAAATATAGAACCAATTAGTTTCATTTTCCTGTGTCAGTGATACTTTCTTTCTCTTTTTATAAAGACTCTGGCCATTTCGATTCTACAGAGTTCACAAGAAGCTTCTGTGGTGACACCCTTATCTCGGTAAAACAAAAACTTTGGCTGGGTCTTTGGTTGGATCAGATGTGACTAAAAATTTGAGAATTTGATGCGTGTGGTGTCAAGCTGAAAATAATACACTTTTCTGATTGTGAAGTGATACCTGGACTAGCAGAATTTTTTTCAGGCTTATCTACTTCTGTTGTCTCAAATGGGTGTTCTATTTCCACATAGTGAGGAGAATCTATTAAGTGCTATAACTTTTCAGAGAAAACTTTTTGTTTTCCTTTATCATGCCTGTGGGTGCCTCTAGTTCTTTTCTAAAGTTCAGCATAATCTTTTATTTTATTTTTATCATCCACCAACAGCCAATATTGGCTGCCCTGGGAGTGACATACGTATTTTTACTGTCTTGGGGATGAGAATGGGAAATATGGATACCTATTACTTCCACAGCATCTCAGAGCCCATCTGGGACCACCAAATGGTCAGTGTGTCAACAGCATGCACTGGCTCCAGAACAAAACACAGCATCTCCCACACAGCTGGCAATGTCCCCAGATACCTGGTTGACCATTCATACATGCCCAAACCAGCCTTTTATCTCCTTGCCATGCATTTTCCACACACTGTCAACGTTTGTGTTGTGGACTCACATGTGCCCCTCACATGCAAGGTGCTGCTGCTCATTGACACAGGCCGGTCCCTCCCTCTGCTCACTGAAACAGTGGGGTCCCTCCTGCATCTCTCAATAACGAATTTGGGTCCCTCCCACCATACACAGTTCCAGTGGGGTTCCTCCTGTAGCTACTCACCAACACATTGGGCCTCTCCCACTATTCACTGTCACACTAGGGTCCTTCCCACTACTCACTCACACATTGGGTCCTCTCATTGTCCCTGGCAAAGGTGGGTCCCTCCAACTGCTCATTGACACATTGGGTCCCTCCTACTACTCACTGTCACAGAATGGTCCCTCCCACTGCTAACTGACGCATTGGGACCCTCCCAAAATTAACTGTCAAATGGAAAGGGTCCTTCTTACTACTCACTGGTCTCTGCCCCTATTCACTGAACACATTTGGGTCCCTCCCACTGTTTACTGTCAACAGGGGGGGGGGTCCCTCCACTACTCACTGTCACATTTGGTCCTTCCTACTCACTCTCACATGCCTTTCACTCTTAATGCTCACTAACCCATTGGGACCCTCCAAGTACTCACTGTTGAAAGTGGATCCCTCCCTCTATACACTGTCACAGGTAGGTCCTGCCAACTGCACACTAACACAAAGGGTCATTCCTATTATTCACTGTCACAGTCAAGTCCCATCCACCACTCAGTGACACACTGAGTACCTCCCAGTATTTACTCTCACAGTGGGGTCCCCATCTCTAACTCACTCACACATTGGGACCCACCTACTATGTCTTATAGAGGTGGTTCCCTTCCTCTGCTCAATGATACATTGTCTCCCTCCAAATATTCACTCTCACAGTGGGGTACCTCCCTCTACTCACTGACACCTTGGGTCCCTCCAATTATGCCTGTCATAGGTGGATCCCTTCCTTTGCTCACCGACACATTGGGTCTCTCCCTCCATTCAGTGTCCCAGCTGTGCCCCTTCCACAACTCACTTGCAGAGCAGCATTCCTCCCCCTGCTCACTGACACATTGGGACAGTCCCACTATTCTCTGTAAAGGGAGTGTCCCTCTCAGTACTACTGCTCTCTCCCCCTATTCACTGAAAACACTAAGGTCCCTCCCACTATTCACTATCATAGGAGGGTCCCTCCGACTATTTACTGTCACAGTGGGGGACCTCCCACTCCTCACTGTCATATTTAGTCCCTACTACTCACTGTCAAAGGACCCAAATGTGTTTAGTGAATAGGTGGACAGATGAGTATGGACTGATAAGGACCCTCCTTTGATAGCAAATAGTGAGACAGTCCCAGTGTGTCAGTGAGCATTGGCAGGGACTGGACTGTGACAGGTATAGTTGGAGGGACTCAGTGTGTGAGTGAGTAGTGGGAGGGACCCCACTGTGACAGTAAATAGCAGGAGGAACCCAAATGTGTTCAGTGAATAGGGAGACAGACCGCTATCAACTGATAGGAACTGACCCTTTGATAGTAAATAGTGGGACGGTCCCAATGTGTCAGTGAGCAGTAGAAGGGACCATCCTGTGACAATGAATGTTGGGAGGGTCTCAATGTCTCAGTGAGCAGTTGGAGGGACCTACATGTGACAGGTATAGTTGGAGGGACCCAATGTGTGTGTGTGAGTAGTAGGAGGGACCCCACTATGACAGTAAATAGTAGGAGGGATCCACCCTTGATAGTGAATAGTGGGAAGAACCTCAGTATATTCAGAGAATAGTAGGAGAGACCAGTGAGAAGTGAGAGGGACCCCACAAGTGAATAATGAGAGGTTCCCAATATGTCCCTGAGCCAGGGTAGGGATCCGCCTGTGATAGGCATCGTAGGAGGGACTGAATGTGTGAGGGAGTACTGGGAGGGACCCCAGTGTGACATTTAATAGTGGGAGGGATCCAATGTGGCACTGAGCAGTGACAGGGACCCCACTGTGACAGTGAATAATGGGAAGCACCCAGTGTGTAAGTGACCAGTTGGAGGGACCCATCTGTGGCAATGTATAGTAGGAGGGATGCACTTGCAGCAGTGAGTCCTTGGAAGGCCCCAATGTATCCGTGAACATTAGCAGGGACTCCCCTGTACAAGTGAATAATAGGGACAAAATGTAACAGTGAGGAGTGGAAGGACCTCACTGTGACAGTTAATAGTGGGAAGGACCCTCCTGTGATAGTGAATAGTGGGAGGGACCCTAGTATTTTCAGCGAATAGGGGGAGAGACCAGTAAGAATTGAGAGGGTCCCCCTTTTACATTGAATAGTGGATGCTCCGAATGGATCAGTGAGCAGGGGGATGGATGCTCGTATGCAAGTGATAAGTGGGAGGGACCTGCCTGTGACACTGAATGGTGGGAGGGACCCAATGTGTCAGTGATCAGTGGGAGTGACTCACTTGTGACAGGTATAATAGGAGGGACCCAATGTGTGAGTGAGAATTGGGAGGGACCCATCTGTGACAGTGAGTAATGGGAGGGACCCAATATGTTAGTGAGCAGTGGGAGGGACCCATCTGTGACAGTGAGTAGTAGGAGAGCCCCAAATGTCAGTGAGCAGTGGGAAGACTGCACCTGTGAAAGTGAGTTGTAGGGACTAAATGTGACAGTGAATAGTGGGAGGGACCCAAATGTGTTCTGTGAATAGGGGGAGAGACCAGTAAGTACTGAGAGAGAACACCCCCCCCTTTCAACAGTGAACAGTGGGAGGGACCCATTTGTTACAGTGAATATTCTGAGGGATTCACCTGTGACAGTGAATAATGGGAGGGACCTAATGTGTCAATGAGCAGAAGGAGGGTCACACCTGTGAAAGAGTGAGTGGGTGTGTCCTAATGTGCGAGTGAGTAGTGGTGGGGACCCCACAGTGACAGTGAATACTGGGAAGTACCCAATGTGTCACTGATAGTGGGAGGAACTTGACTGTGACAGCAAATAATGGGAATGACCCATTGTGTTGGTGTGCAGTAGAAAGCACCCACCTGTGACAGTGTATAGTGAAGGGATCCATCTGAAACAGTGAGTACTTGGAGGGCCCCAATGAATCAGTGAGCATTGAGAGGGAAATGCCTGTGAAAGAGAGTAGTAGGGACCAAATATGACAGTGAGTAGAGTGAAGGGACCCCCCTGTGACAGTAAATAGTGGGAGGGACCTGCCTGCAATACTGAATAGTATGAAGGAAATAAATGTGTTCAGTGAATAGGAGGACAAATGAGTATCTACTGATAGGGACCCCTTTTTGATAGTAAATACTTGGATGCTCCCAATGTGTCAGTGAACAGTGGGAGGTACCATCCTGTGACACTGAGTAGTGAGAGGGACCCTCCTGTGACAGTGAATGGTGGGAGGGACCCAGTGTATCATTGAGCAGTGGGAGGGACACTCCCTTGAGAGTGAATACTGGGAGGAACCCAAATGTATTCAGAGAATAGCAGGAGATACCAGTGAGAAGTGAGAGGGACATCTCTTTAAACAGTGAATAATGGGAGGATCCAAACCTGTCAGTGAGCCATGGGAGGGACCAAACTGTGACATGCATTGTGGGAGGGCGTGGTGGGAGGGACTTCAGTGTGACATTTCAGAGTGGGAGGGATCCAATGTGGCACTGAGTAGTGGGAGGGACCCCACTGCGATAGTGAATAGTGGGAAGGAACCAATATCTTATTGAGCAGTGAGAATGACCCACCTGTGGCAGTATATACTGGGAGGGATTCACCTGCAACAGTAACTACTTGGAGGGTTCCAATGTGTCTGTGAGCAGTGGGTGATCGGCCTGTGAGAGTGAGTAGTAGGGCCTTCATGTGACATTCAATAGTGGGAGGGACCCCACTGTGACAGTAAAGAGTGGGAGGAAGTCGCCTGTGATAGTGAAATAGTGGAAGTGGCCCAAAAATGTTCAGTGTATAGGCTGAGAGAACAGTTGAGTATTGAGAGGAACCTCCCCTCCTTAGACAGGGAATAGTAGGAGGGACCCAATGTGTCAGTGAGCAGATGGAGGGACAGGCCTGTGACAGAGATAGTAGGAGGGACCCAAAGTTTGAGTGAGTAGTGTGCAGGATCCCACTGTGACAAAATCTTGTGAGGTACTCAAGGTGTCACTGAGTATTCGCAGGGATCCCCCTATGACAGTGAATAGTGGCCAGGACCCAATGTGTTAGTGAGCAGTGAGAGGGACCCGCCTGTGACAGGCATAATTGGAGGGACCCAATGGATGAGTGAGTAGTGGGAGGGACCCCACAGTGACAATGAATAATGGGAGGGACCTAATGTGTCAGTGAGCAGTGGGAGGGACCCACCTGTGACAGGCACAATTGGAGAGACCCAGTATGGGAGTGAGTAGTGGGAGGGTCCCACCTTCAACAGTGAGTACTTGGAGGGCCCCAATGTGTCCGTGAGCATTGAGAGGGACCCACCTATGATAGTGAGTAGTAAGGACCAAATGGGACAGGAGTGGAAGGGACCCTACTGTAACAGTAAATAGTGGTAGGAACCCTCCTGTGAGAGTGAATAGTGGGCTGGACACTTGTTTTAAGTGAAGAGAGGGAGAGAGCAGTAAGTACTGAGAGGGACCCCCCTTGACAGCAAACAGTGGGATAGTCTCAATGTGTCAGTGAGCAGGGGCAGGGATGCTCCTCTGCTAGTGAGTAGTGGGAGGGACCCGCCTGTGAGAGTGCATAATGGGAGGGACCCACCTGTGACAGTAAATAGCAGAAGGGATCCTCTTGTGACAATGAGTAGTTGGAGGGCGCCATTGTGTCAGTGAGCATTGGGAGGGCCCACCAGTGAGAGTGACTTGTAGGAACCCAATGTGACAGTGAAAAGTGGGAGAGGCCCAGCTGTGACAGTAAATAGTGGGAGGGACTCGCCTGTCCTAGTGAATAGTGGGAGGGACCTGGATATGCTCTGTGAATAGGTGGAGAAAATGTTAAGTAGTGAGAGGGAGTCCCTGCTTTGACAATGAATAGTGGGAGGGTCCCAATGTGTCACTGAGCAGTGAGAGGGACCCACCTGGGATGGGGAGCACAGGGAGGGACCCCACCTGTGACAGAGACTAGTGGGAGGGACCCAATATGTCAGTGAGCCGAGGAAGGGAACTGCCTCTGAAAAACATAGTGAGTGGGTTCCGATGTGCGAGTGAGTAGAGGTTGGCACCCCACTGTGACAGTGAATACTGGGAGGTACCCAATGTGTCCCTGAGTAGAGAGAGCAACACGACTATGACAGTGAATACAGGGAATGACCCTTTGTGTTAGCGTGCAGTGGGATGGACCCACCTGTGACAGTGAATAGTGGCAGGGAACTACCTGTGACAGTGAATAGTAGGAGGGACACAATGTGTCGGTAAACAGAGGGAGTGAACCGCCTCCGAAAGACATACTGGGTGGGTTGGATTGTGTGAGTGAGTAGTGGTGGGGACCCCACTGTAAGAGTGAATACTGGGAGGTACCCAATGTGTCACTGAGTAGCGGATTGGACTCAACTGTGACAGTGGACAGTGGGAATGACCATTAGTGTTAGTGTGCAGTGGAAGAGACCTATCTGTGACAGTGTATAGAGGGAGGGCTCCACCTTCAATAGTGAGTATTCGGAGGGCCACAATGAGTCAGTGAGCATTGGGAGAGAAACGCCTGTGAGAGTGAGTAGTAGGGACCAAATATGACAGTGAGTAGTATGGGGGACCCCCGTTTGACAGTAAATAGTAGGAGGGACCCACTTGGGATAGTCAATAGTGGAAGGGACCCAAGTGTGTTTCCTGAATAGGAGGACAGATGAGTATCTATTGATAGGGACGTCTTTTGCTACTAAATAGTGGAAGGGTCCCAATGTTTTAGTGAGCAGTGGGAGGACCTTCCTGTGACAGTGAGTAGTGAGAGGAACCTGCCTATGACATCGATGGTGAGAGGGACCCAAAGTGTCAGTGAGCAGTGGGAGGGACCCATCTGTGACAGGTATAGTTGGAGGGACTCTATGTGTGTGTGAGTAGTGGGAGGGACCCCACTTTGACAGTAAAAAGTGAGAGGGACCCACCCTTGATAGTGAATAGTAGGAGGAACCCAAATGTATTCAGAGAATAGGAGAGACCAGTGATGAGTGAGAGGGACCCCCCCCCTTAGACAGCGAATAATGGAAGGTTCCCAATGTGTCAGTGAGCAGTGCCAGGGACCTGTTTATGACAGGTATATTTGGAGGGACCCAGTGTGTGAGTGAGTACTGGTGGGGACCCCACTGTGACAGTGAATAATGGGAGGATCCCAATGTGTCAGTGAGCAGTGGGAAGGACCTGCCTGTGACAGGTATAGTTGGAGGGACCCAATGTATGAGTATGGGAGGGACCGCACTGTGACAGTAGAAAGTAGGAGGGACCTGCCCTTGATAGTGAAGAGTGGGAGGAACACAACTGTTTTCAGAGAATAGTAGGAGAGACCAGTGATGAGTGAGAAGCCCCCCCCCCGACAGTGAATAATGGGAGGTTCCCAATGTGTCAGTGAGAAATAGGAGGGACCTGACTATGACAGGTATAGTTGGAGAGACCCAAAGTGTGAGTGAGTAGTGGTGGGGACCCCACTGTGACAGTGAATAATGGGAAGGAGCCATTGTGTCACTGAGAGTGGATGGGACTCGACTGTGACAGTGAATAGTGGGAATGACCATTAGTGTTACTGTGCAGTGGGAGGCACCCACCTGTGAGAGTGTAGAGTGGGAGGGATCTACCCGTGACAGGGAATACTTGGAGGGCCCCAGTGTGTCAGTGAGCACTGGGAGGAAAACGCCTGTGAGAGTGAGTGGTAGGGACCAAATATGGCAGTGAGTAGTGGGGGGACCCCCCCTTTGACAGTAAACAGTGGTGATAGTGAATGGTGGAAGGGACCCAAGTGTGTTTAGCAAATAGGGGGACAGATGAGTATCTACTGATAGGGACCCCTTTTGATAGTGAATAGTGGGATGGTCCCAATATGTCAGAGAGCAGTGGGAGGACCCTCCTGTGACAGTGAGTAGTGAGAGGGACTCCCTATAACAGTAAATGTTGGGAGGGATCCAGTGTGTCAGTGAGTAGTGGGAGGGACCCTCCTGTGACAGGTATTGTTTGAGGGACCTTATATGTGAGTGAGTAGTGGGAGGGAAACAGTGTGGCACTGAGTAGTGGGAGGGACCCCACTGTGATAGTTAATAGTGGGAAGCACCCAATGTGTTAGGGAGGAGTTGGAGGGACCAAGTGTAGAGTGGGAGGGATCCACCTGCAATGGTGAGTCCTTGGAGAGCCCCAGTGTGTCCGAGAGCATTAGGAGTAACCCACCTGTGAGAGTGAGTTTTAGGGACCTTATGTGACAGTAAATAGTGCAAAGGACCCAATGTGTCACCGGGTAGTTCGAGGGACCCCACTGTGACGGTGAATTGTGGGAAGAACCCAAGGTGTAAGTGAGCATTGGGAGGGACCCACCTGTGACAGTGAATATTTGGAGGGACTCAGTGTGTCCCTGAGCATTGGGAGGCACCTGGCTGTGAGAGTGAGTAGAAAGGACCCAATGTGACAGTGAATAGTGAGAGGGACCCCACAGTGACAGTAAAAAGTGCCAGGGACCCGCCTGAGATAGTGAATAGTGGCAGGGACCCAAATGTTTTCAGTGAATAGGGGGAGAGACAAGTAAGTACTGAGACGGACCCCCCCCTTTGACAGTGAATAGTGAGAGGATCCCAATGGTTAGTGAGGAGTGGGAGAAAGGCTCCTGTGACAATGAGTAGTGGGAGGAACCAGCCTGTGACAGTAAACAGTGGGAGGCACCCAGGTGTCACTGAGTAGTAGGAGGGACAGTGAATAAAGGGAAAGACCAAATGTATTACTGAGCAGTGGGAGGCACCCATGTCACTTAGTAGTTGGAGGGACGTGACTATGACAGTGAATAAAGGGAAAGACCAAAAGTATTACTGAGCGGTGGGAGGGACCCACCTGTGACAGTGAATAAAGGGCGGGATACAATTGTTAGAATTAATAGTTGGAGGGATGTGTCAGTGTGCCAGTGTGCCAATGTCAGATGTTGCCAATGTGTCAGTGAGCATAGGCAAGGACCTGCCTGTGAGAGTGAGCAGTAGGGACCCAATATGGCAGTGAATAGTGGGAGGGACCCAAATGTGTTCAGTGAATAGGAGAGACCAGTGAGTAGAGAGAGGGAACCCCCTTTGACGGTGAATATTGGGAGGGTCCCAATATTTCAGTGAGCAGTGGGAGGGACACTCCTGTGACAGTGAGTAGTGAGAGGGACCCAACTGTGGTGGGTATAGATGGAGGGATACAATGTGTCAGTGACTAGTGGGCTGAACCCTACTGTACAGTAAATAGTGGCAGGGACTCGCCTGTGATAGTAAACAGTTGCAGGAACCCAGTGAATAGTAGGAGAGACCAGTGAGTAGTGAGAGGCATCCCCTTCTTTGAAGTGAGCAGAGGGAGGTTCCCAATGTGTCAGTGAGCAGTGGGAGGAACCCTACAGTGACAGTGAGTAGTGTCAGGAACCCACCAGTGACAGTGAATGCTAAGAGGAATAGGAGAGACCAGTGAGTAGTGAGAGGCATCCCCCACTTTGAAGTGAACAGAGGGAGGTTCCCAATGTGTCAGTGAGCAGTGGGAGGAACACTCCAGTGACAGTGAATGCTGAGTGAAATCCAATGTGTGAATGAGTAGTGGGAGGGACCTGCCTCTGACATCTAATAATGCAAGGGAGCCAAAGTGTGCGGGACCCCACTGTGACAATGAATACTTGGAAGGACCCAATGTGCTAGTGAGCAGAGGGAGGGACCCAATGTGTCAGTCAGGTTTGGGATGGCCCCTCCTGTGAGAGTGAGTAGTAGGGACCCAATGTGACTGTGAATAATGGAAGGGACCCAAGGTGTTAGTGAGCA
>CAUYQV010034578.1:0-35952 GCA_963574575.1 Galagoides demidoff | reverse complement strand
TGATTTGGTTTTTCAGATGTCAGTATAAGGTACTAATAATTTCAGAAAACTCTATCCTAGCAATCTGAGATAAATTTATCAATTTTACTTCTATTTTTCTAATTCATTGCATCTTTCATGAAAATTCTTTTTTTTTTTTTTTGAGATGGACCCTCAAGCTATCCCCCTGGGTAGAATGCCATGGCATCACAGCTCATGGCAACCTCCAACTCCTGGTCTCAAGCGAGTATCCTGCCTCCGCCTCCCAAGTAGCTGGGACCACAGGCGCCCGCCACAACGCCCGGCTATTTTTTGGTTGCAGCCATTGTTGTTTGGCGGCCCGGGCTGGATTGGAACCCGCCACCTTAGGTGTATGTGGCTGACGCCTTAGCTGCTTGAGCCACAGGCGCCGAGCCTAGCACAGGGATTCTAATGGCAGCTTCACCCGGCCCCTGTGAGCAGCGCAGGAAAATGAAGAGGCCTGGACAGTCTGTGGGGGACATCCTTAGCTCTAAGGTGGTGGTGGTGGGGAAGTTACACCTATTCTGGTATAATGGGGACAATAGCAAAGTTTCTATCGAGAAAAACACTAATACCACGTGAGAACTTGGGCAGAAGCCATCCCTTCAAGTCAGACTGCCCATCCCTCCCGGGTCCCTGGCCGCACATCGGTTCTGCCTGCCTCTGTCCAGGGAGGAAATGCTAAGAGCAGTGGGTTAGCGCCCAGCAGTCCTAACGCTCATCCCTACTGGGCGACCAAGTTTGTGAACTAGGGCACATTAATGCAATCATGAGCCTTAAGATCCTTTAAGCTCTAAAAAAATTATACAGTGCAGTGATTCTGTCAGCAACTCTGGCAAAGATCACATCGACCTGCCAGTAAATTCTGCTGTGGGAAGGAAGGTTCTAGAGTCGCCTTAGCACTAACTTTGATCACTTCACAAGTTTGAACTTCTGAAGTTGCTGACCTGTTTGAGATGAGGTGGGAGAAAAAGGCTTTTTAATAAATGACGCTCCTTAGTCTTTGGTATGTTACTCCAGTAACCACCAGTGAATGGAATTACAGTCCTTGGGCAGTTTAGCAAGATTCTTTATAGCAAACTTGGCTCCTACCAGCCGACTATCACTCTGAAAACACTCTGGGAGCAATTACACACTCGGTAACCTCTTATTAAGTAGCAGTTTTATCTAACCTTATCCGTTTCCTTCTGAGGGTGAGAATGAAAGGAGGAGTGAATTAAAGCACATCAAGAAGCTCCATATGCTCCAGGCGTGGAGGGTCTGAGAGCAGCGGGTGGCATAATGTATGCAGCCTCGCCAGGCAGAATGGGGAGAGGGGATTGTGGTTAACACTTCCCACTCTCCCACCACCCACACTCAGATCAGTCCAAATTCCCAGCGCTGTCAGAGAAAAGGGAGGTGTGGGAGGGAAATATTGGTTTGCTGGCACCTGCCCCATTTCAAGTGGCAAATGTGCACTTAGCGTTAATCCTGTTTCAGAGTTGGGGGTCTTAACTCGAGGCTAGAAACAACTGAGAAACGGCATGAGACAGAAGCCCGCGGGAAGGGGGTGACCGGCGATTTCTATTTCTCTATTCCTACTTTAATTCTGGATGGTAAGATTTAAAAAATTTTCTGAACAGACCTAAATTAATTTAGAGCAGATTCTACCTGTGTAGTAGGTGCTGAAATAAATGCATACAGATGGGAGATAAAACGGGAAGTGGAAAATCCCAGAATAGTACAGTTGAAATATTTCTTCTGTTAAAATATTTTTACAGGCATCTTCCCCCCCCCCCTACAACAATTCCAAATCACCTAATGACAAACTTGTTTTCCTTTTTTTTTAAGTTCTGTTTTATTTTTCTAAATTTTACTTAGTTTTGTTTTTTAGAGACAGGTTCTTTCTCTGTTGCGGGGTGGGGGGGGTGGGGGGGCTGGAGTGCAGTGGCACAATCATAGCTCGCTATAGCCTTGAACTCCTGGCCCTAAGTGACCTTCTTGCCTCAGCCTCCCAAGTGGCAGGGATTCCAGGTGTGAGCCAGTGCACATTCTGTCTTCTTCAGATTCTCTGTTTGCTCTATTTTCCCTGGACACTGAACGAATGAATAATGTCAATAGGATTCCTCTCCCTCCCCTTTAATTCCAGAATCTTTGCTACCATTCTCCCTCTTCTTAGTTCTAGAAGGTTGGTTATCAATAATCGTGACATGTAATAAGTGGCATTTTTTTTCTTAATGGTGTGTTGGGTAAGAACTTGGTAAAGAAAAAACAAATTTTTTTTTTTTTTTTTTTGAGACAGAGTCTCACTATGTCACCCTCAGTATAGTGCCATGGCATCACAGCTCACAGCAATCTCGAACTCTTGGGCTTAAGTGATTTTCTTGCCTCAGCCTCCCAAATATAGATGTCTGCCACAACATCTAGCTATTTTTTGGTTATAGTTGTCATTGCTTGTTTAGCAGGCTGGCGCTGGGCTCAAACCCACCAGCCTCAGTGTATGTGGTTGGCTCCCTACTCGCTGGGCTATGGGTGCAGAGCCAAAAAAACTAAATTTTTAATTTTGATATTTTTTTCCTCAGATCACTTGTTTTAAGAGTTGAAACAAGAGACAGTGTCATGGAGCTAGACGGCCTGATCCTCCCTGCCCCAGTGTGCTACTTACCAGTGACTTTCTTAACCACTCTGCCTCTGTTTTCACTTGTCTAAAGCAGGGAAGATAATGGTCATGACCTCCTAGGGTTATGTGGAGGCAAAATAATTTGTATGTGGGAGAAATTTAAAACCATGCTTGGCACAGAGTATACCCTCGCAGAAAATTCACTATAGAAGTCACTTCTTCAACCAACATTTCTCAAGGACTTGCTGGTGCAAGGAATTGGTACAGACATATTTAAAGATACAAATACCTAAAACCTGCTTTTAAGAAAATTTTTTTGAAACTAAAAGATATTTTAGGCTCAGCACCTGTATCTCAGTGGCTAGGGTACACTGGAGCTGGCAGGTTTGAACCCAGCCAGGGCCTACCAAACAATGACAACTACAACCAAAAAATGGCTGGGCATTATGGCGGGCACCTGTAGTCCCAGCTACTTGGGAGGCTGAGACAAGAGAATCACTTAAGCCCAAGAGTTTGAGGTTGCTGTGAGCTATGACACCACGGCACTCCATCAAGGGTGACATAGTAAGAGTCTGTCTCAAAAAAAACAAAACAAAACAAAACAAAACAAAATATATATATATATATATTTTTTTTTTGGGGGGGGAATATTTATTCACTTTACTAAACATCATTTTATTTTATGTTTCAAACATCATTTTATAAAACTGGCTTTATGGTGTTATATAATTAGTCAATCTGTTGTTCAATTGTCTGTTGTTCCCCTTTGCGCTGTGGATGTAGCTATTATAAACTGTAGGAGTGGCCATTCTTTCCTGTGACGTACATGTTTGCATGCTGTCCTAGCTTGTAGAATATTTTTAGTCATGTTGTCAAGTTAGGGAATTTTAGTGGCTATAAACTTTTCCAAGACACCACCTATGATCCCTTGCACTTTCTCTTGACTTTCTTTTCTCTTCTGTTGTGGTCTCTCCTTTTTTGCTTTTTGCTAGAGTGTAAGTGGAGAGAGTTAGACAGTTATCAGGGCTGCAGTGAATAGAATAACTGGTCTGGCCCCAGTTGTGGATCCTGTTGCCATCTAAACCACTTGGGTTGATCACAGGCCCCACTCCAGGTTCTGAGATCATTCTAGATTCTCTAATTAAGAGAAACACTTTCTCTAAGGCTTTGCAACTCAGCATGATCACACACTTGTTCATGTTCAAATTTCACTTCTCTCATTTTTTTTGCGGTGACCTTGTTACTTGCTTTGTGTAGCAAGCCTTTGCCACCTGTTTGTGAGTCCCTGCTTTGGATCTCAGTTTAGCAATGCTGCTTCAATGATGGTTCTGTTTTTCTCCCCAGCCTTCATAGAGCCTGGTCCTCAACTCTTTCCTTGCCCTTGTTCTGGTTATCTATGGCTATGTAACAAAACACTCTGAAACATAATGACTTAAAACAACAATAACTATTTTATATTTCATGGCTTCTAGGGATCAGTACTTTGGGAGGGTCTCAGCTAAGAAGTTCTGGATTAGGGTCTCTCATAAATTTATAGTTGAAAGGTGGCTGGAGCTAGAGCAGCCAGGGGCTAATCGTGCATGTCTCTCTCTTTATGTAGGTAAGCTCAGGGGTTCTCTGTGTGGCCTCTGCATGGGCTAGGTTGGGATTCCTTGTAACATGCACCCTCAGGTAGTGGGAGTACTTACATAGTTCAGGACTTCTGTACAAGGGTTCTGATGAAATGGGCTGCTGGAATAGGCACAAAATCTCACCTGTATTTAAGAGGAGAGACTTAGATTCCATCTCTTGATGGAGGATGTGGCCATCTTTGGAAAATATGGCCTATAATACCCCTCTACTGGATGTTCTTCCTCAGTTTCCCTCCAGCATAATACACCAAGGTCTTTGGAAAAGTAGACAGGCACTACAGACCCCTTCCTATGTCTTCTTACCTGGGGAAGGGATGCATGTCCATCTGAAAGACCAGGTCAAGCACTTCTCCTCCCTCTGTGAAGCCTCCTTCAGCTCTCCGTTGTGTTGTGTCTTCTGAGCTAACAAAACCCTGGAGTAGTGCCTTATGTTCTACAGACTAGAGGGCTACTTCACCTTTTACCTTTATTCATACTGCCTTAGTGTTTTTGTTTCCTCTGCCTATGAGGAGGAATCCTGTATTACAAACTTGGTGTCCTTTCCCACCCCTACTGGCACCCAAAGTAGTTCCTCATGGCTATCTGTTGAATGACTGAATGAAAGGAAATATAAGACAAATCAAATGAATAGGGAATTATTCTGAAAAAGTCAATATTAACCAGGCAAACTTGGCTTTTAAATGCTGTCCTTAAAATCACTGTGGGCCTCAGATGGAGTTTTTGGTGGGTGGCGTCCTACTCACAAAATTGCAAGTCTTCCAAGGCGGACACTTGCCAGAGATACCTGTTAGTTACTCTGTGCATCCCTTGAACTGCACTGCCTTCTATGCTCAGCAGACGAGTTAAAAGCAGAGTTTCTGACAGACCAAAGTGTAAATTAAAGGGCTGGGATACATCATTAGACATACGGTCTCCTTGGAATTGAGATTTTCCTGTAGTAGGTGGAATTTGTAACACACTGGCCTCTAGGACCATATGGTTGTATTTAGAGATGCCAGCAGAAATAAATACTTGACTTTTCATGCAAGATTCTTTTTTGCTCATCCTCCCCCACATCCACAGAGAAGTTTCCTGCTGCAAAATCTAAAAGCACAACACTAATAATTGATTTAGGCTGGGTGTGGTGGCTCATGCCTATGATTTTGGCACTTTGAAATGCTGAGTGAGAATTAGAGAATTGCTTGAGGTGAGGAGTTAAGAGACCAGCCTGAGCAGTAAGGTGAGACCCGCTCTTTACAAAAAATAGAAAAATTAGTCAAGCCTGGTGGTAGGTGCTTGCAGTTCCAGCTACTGGAGAGTCTGAGGCAGGAGGGTCATTTGAGTATAGGAATTTGAGGTTATAGTGAGCTATGACATTCCCACTGCACTCTAGCCTGGGCAACAGAGTGAGACCCCGTCTCAAAGAAAATGGATTTAACTTCTGTTATCCATTTGTTAGAAATTTTACTCTGTGTATGAAAGGGACTAATTAAGGGCCATCCCTACTGAGGGTCAGTGGCCCTAGACTGATTCTTGGGGTGGGTGAGTGTAATCTATTCCATAAAATGCTGGACTCCGTTACAGTTGATTGGATCAGGCTGATTAGTGACCTAGAGCAACCACTCAAGCTAGCGCTTTAAAAGATAGGCTGGCTTTATAAAATCTTCCCTTAAATAGAAATTAAATAAAGAAACAAAAAGAAATGTTAGTAGCAATAAAATTACAAAAGTAAGACGATTTACAACATTAGAAAAATTACTTAGGCATAAATTTGATGAAAGAAGTTCAAGACCTATACACTAAAAATCCTAAAATATTACTAAATGAAATTTAGAAAAGATATAAATAAATGGAGAGATACATTCTTTCATGGATTGAAAGACAATATTATTACAGCGTCAGTTGTCCTCTAATTAATCTATACGTTCCATGCAGTCCCAGCCCAAATCCCAATAGGCTATTTTGTTTCCTAGCCTAAAATACTTTGAAAATGAGGAACAGAATTGGAGAACTAATAATATCAGTTATCAAGAATTATTTAAAGCTACAAAAGTCAACAGAGTATGGTATTAGTACCAAGACAGACAAATGGATCAATGAAACAGAATAGAAATTCCAGAAATAGACATACTAATATTTGGTACATAGATTTTTGACAAAGGCATGTCAAAGGATTTTTTTTCCAAAAATGGTGCTAAGACACTTGTACATTCACATGCAGCAAAATCCATAACTCATCAGACACTGAAGCTCAAAACTTCTATAAGAAAATAGTAGAAACTCTTTGTGAATGTTGAGTTAGACAAAACTATCTTAAATATACCATCAGAAGCATAGTGCAGGCTGGTGAAGGTAGTGAGTTATCTCCCTTGATTGTTCACACATCACTAACAGATTGACCTCCTTGTTCTATTCCTTCCCTCCCTTCTCACTACTGCACTTGACTACACTAAGAAAAACATAGCACATATAAATTAATAATAAAATTGGGAAATTGGACTTCATCAAAACTAAGAGCATTTCTTTAAAGGATACTGGTACAGTGGTTAAGGGCATGAGTTTGGAGTCCGAAAGATCCAGGTTGAAAGCCCAGCCCTCTCTTGACTTTGGCTTACTGCCCTGCCTCTACTTTCTCATCTACAAGATGGGGTGATCCCAACATCTGTATCATGTGGTTCTTGGGTTATGTATGAAGTCAAGTCTTAAGTCTGTAGTTGTTGATATTGTTATGATCATTACTGTGTCTGACCCAACAAATAGCTGCAGCAGGAATTAGCCACATGGTGCAATTTGGGGACAGTAGAAGACATGTAATAAAAACATTTTTGTTACAAACCTGCTTTGGGATCTGAGGTTCCTATGTCCTTTCACACCTTTGGTTTAAGGAAGAGTTTGTTTAATTATATTCTAGGAATTTTTTCAAATTTCAGATTCATATGAGGGTATATATATCATTGGGTTACATTGTTTGCATTTGTAAGGTAAAATCCGATTTGTAGTTGAGTCTTTGCTCAGGAGGTGTGCATATACCTATATAGTACCCGCTAGGTGGGAACTTACCAAACCTCCTCTTCTCCTCTCCTCCCCCTTCTTGGATTTAATTGTCTTTTTCTCTTGAGTAGGCCTGTAGTTGCTAATCTACTAATTTCAACTTAGTATTGGGTACATGAGATGCTTTTCAATTCTTGAGATACTTCACTAAGGAGAATGTTCTCCAAGTCCATCCAGGTTAATATAAAAGATGAAAAGTCTGCATCTTTTTATGGCTGAATAGTATTCCATGGTATACATATACTACAGTTTATTAATCCATTCATGGGTTGATGTGTACTTGGGTTGTTTCCACATCTTTGTGATTGTGAATTGAGTTGCTATAAACATATGAGTGTAAATGTCCTTATAGTAAAATGATTTTTTTCTTTTGGGTAGATATCTAGTAATGGGATTACAGGATTAAATGGATTTTATCTCTTTGAGGATTCTTCATACTTCTTTCCATAAAAACTGTATTATTTGCAATCCTACCAACAGTGCATAAGTATTGCTGCTCTCCACACCTACCAGCATCTGCAGCTTTCACTCCTTGTGATCTGGGCTATTCTCTGGTGGGGTTAGGTAATATCTCAAGGTAGTTTTGATTTGCATTTCTTTGATGAGTAGGGATGAAGAGCATTTTTTCATGTGTGTGTTGGCCAGTTCCTCTGTCCTCTTGGGAAAAGATTCTGTTTATGATCCTGTAAAGGGATTGTTTGCTTTTTTCCTGTTGATTTGCTTGAAATCTTTGTAGATTCTGTTTATTAACCCTTTGTCAGATTTGTAACATGAAAATATCTTCTCTCATTTTGAAGGTTGTCTATTTGCTTTGTTTATTACATCCTTAGCTGTGCAAAAGCTTTTTACCTTGATCTAGTCCCATGTATTGTTTCTTTTATTGTTGCAATTGCCCAGGAGGTCCTCTTATAAATTCTTTCCCTGGGTCAATATTGTTAAGAGTTATTCCCATACTTTCTCCTGGAGGTTTTTTTTTTTTTAATCATTTCATGTCTTAGATTTAAACCTTTTATCTAGCATGAATCAATTTTTGTAAGTGGTAAGAGGTGTGGGTCTGTGTAAGTGGTGAGAGCCACTGGTGTATCTAACCAGTTCTCATAGCACCGTTTGTTAAATAGAGATTCTTCTCCCTAGTATATGCTTTTATTTGATTTATTCAAGATCAGGTGGTGATATGAAGCAGGTTTCATCTCTGTGTTCTCCATTCTGTTCCATAGATCTATGTCTCTATTTTTATGTCAATACCACACTGTTTTAATCACTGTAGACTTGTAGTGCAATGTGAAGTCTGGTAATGTGATGCTCTAGATTTGTTTTTATTTTGTAGAATTGTGTTGGCTGTTCAGGTTTTTTTCTGGTTCCATACAAACCAAAGAACTATTTTTTCAAGTTCATCAAAATATGATGTTGGTGTGTTAATGGAGATTGCATTAAATCTGTAGACTGCTTTGGGTGATAGAGACATTTTAACAATGTTGATTCTTTTGAGCCATGAGCTTGGTATATTCTTCTGTTTGTTAATGTCTTCTATTTCTTTTCTCAGGGTTTCCTAGTTCTCTCTATAGAGATCCTTCACATCCTTTGTTAGGTATATTCGAGATATTTCATTTTCTTTGAAGCTTTTGTGAAAGGTATTGTGTCTTTGATTTGATTCTTAGCTTGTTAACATATATGAAAATTACTGATTTGTGGACATAGATTTTATATCCTGAGACATTACTGTATTTCTTGATCACTTCTAGGAGTCTCCTGGTTGAGTCCTTTAGATTTTCTAAGTAAAAGATAGTATTATCTTCAAAGACTGAAAGTTTGCATTCTAGGAAGCTGTAAAGATTCTAAGGTTATATTTCAAGGACAAGGACAGGAAGGGGGTCAAATAGTCCTTGGGTCCCTTACCTGCTACTTCTAGCAGAGAAGTTTTACTTTTATCTGTTCTACATACTGACTTCCACATGAGAATTTCTTTGACTAGGAGTTCTTTTGTTACTGAAGAAAAAAGTTTGGAAACTGCTGCCTCAAGGCATCAAAGCCTCAGTGAAACATCATGATGTCTTATCCCATGATCTTAACTAAAAAACATAAATAAATAAATTAATTAAAAAATAAATAAAGAAAGAAAAGAAAACATTATAACATTATCTGGATAGGCATTGAGTTGTTTTGCTTGAAGGAGAAAAACCACAAGAGAGATGGTACAGGCTTTCCTTGTGTGTCTGAAGGGTCACCATGTGGGGCCAGAGAATCAACAGGAGGCAGATTTTAGCTTGTTAGACAGAGAGAGAAAGACTTTCCCAGCAATTCAAACTCTTCTTCCAAGAGTTTGTTTTTGGGGCAATGATACATGCCTGTCCCTGGAGAAGGCTTCAGGCTGTCAAAGACAGTACCAAGGGGATTCCCTGAAGAGCAGCATGATGGACTGTGACTGCCAAGATTACATTTCAAATCTAAAATTCTGTGATCCTGAATAACACAGCAAGCTATTAATGTGTTATACCCCAATGAATTTTTTGGTGTAATTTTATGCCTACATTAGATTCTAAGAGTGTACTCTAAAAGAATATGCCATAGGACAGTTTTCATTTTGAAGTAATTTGAAATTTACAGAAAAGTTTCGAAAATAGTACTTTTTCATTTCTCCTTACCTGTTTTCCCCCAATGTTAATATCTTACATAACCATAATGCAATGACCAGAACCAGGAAATTAACATTGGTAGGATACTATTAGCTAGATAAAGAACCTTTTGACTTTATTTGAATTTCATCAGTTTTTTCACTAAAGTCTTTTTCTCCAATGGTTCATGTTACCTATAATATATTTAGTTATTTAATCACCACTAGTAGAAATGACATATGGTAGTTTATGATTTATTAACCCATACCCTGGTGAGAAACTCATTCCCTAATTAGATTATAATCATGCAATCTAGAATTGCAATATTTTAGAGATCTGTTGTAATCTCAGTGGTAGGTCCCTCCTTGTCCTACCGAAGGGCTCTCTGCTATTGTTCTTTACAGCCAGTCTTAGGGGAGGGGAATTAAAGGGGAACTGTTTGGCATGGTTTTCCCTTCAAAATGATGTTATTCATTCAAGAGACATGCATTCGGGACCTTTCTATAGATGTGTGTAAGAAACTAGAAATACAGAAATAATAAATATAATTCTTGCCTTCTAGAAACTTGTAGTACGGTAAGAGATAAAGGAGTAAATGGACAAATCTAATAGAGAGGAATATGGGTTAGGGAAGAGAAAGTGAATAATAGCACCAAATGGGACATGTGCTATGGTAGGGATAAGTACTATAAATGCATAATGAGGGTGACTCAGTCACCCTGGACTATCAGACTTTCTGGAGGAGGTGATGAGTAAGCCTATCCAGAGGGTCTGCATCCTTAGCCTCAATTCCTCCAACATCTCCTCCAAACCCTCCACTCCCACAGAAGCCAATGCTGAAATTGACCAAGGATCTACATATATACCTAATGAGCTAGTGTATCAAGCTCAGAGGTTCTCTACTAATGTGTTTAAGTGTTATTTCATTGGCTCCTCATAACAGCTCTCTAGATACGTAGAACATATGATGTTTGGCTGCTGTGTGGAGAAAAACTGTAAGTGAGCAAGAGTAGAAGCTGTGCTTCAGGCCAGAGATGCTGCATCTCTGCTCCCTTGTCTGTCAGCTAGGGAGTAATAATGCCCATGTCAGAGGATAAGTGTGAGAATTAGAATAACATTAGAAAGTGAGGCCCTGCAGTAAGACTATATGGCTGCCACTCCTGATACCTGCATCTGTTAGGGTCCCAGCAGCAAACAGATGGTACGCTCAAATTGTAGTAATTCAAAAAAGGTTTAAAGAAGGGATTATTTTCAAAACTATTGGAAGGGTGCAGCATCCCAGGCTTCGTAACAGAGGGAGTCCTTACCACCTCTAAACCTGGTGAGACAAGCAGTGGGAATAGTTTCCAGAGCCAGGAAGGGACATTCAAATAGAGAGAGAAGTCACAAAGAGTTGTGATGGTTGGTTAAAAGATGCAGCTAGCCCACAGGGACCCCTCCTCATCCATCTCCTGCCATTGCTATCTACCCACTAGACTGACCCAGAAACTACTGCTTTTGTCCACTCAAGTCAGAAAGCAGAGTTTCTAGTGGCTTAAGTAGAAGGTATTTGACTCAAACCATGGAGTGGAGAAAGTTTCAGAGAGGGTAATTAGCAGGGAAGATACCCCCAGAAGGGTCCACTGCACATTCCCAGATGGCTTGTTCATTGCCTCCCCTTGCCCTGGCTTTTGGCTTATCTTTTGACTGGAAGTTTCAATGGACATTTGTTGTCTTTCCTGACAGTCTACATTCTTCATTCTTCTAGCAACAATACCTGCTTTTCTGATAGAGATTTGTTTCCTCCTTGGTCTCTCAATCTGTTTGCTTTCAGTGGGCCCCTGTTCACCAAAGGTGAGCATGTGACCTGGTCAGCATGCCCTATTCTCCATTGTGGTAGGCCTACCATTGAGCACATGTCTCAATTAGAAGTCATGCAACAAAGCAAACAAATCTCTTGCTAAGAACTGGGGGAGAGAGAGGCAGAAGGAGCTGCTGCTTCCATTTTACCATCAGGAGGGACCTGAAAATGAAACCAACCTAGCAGAAAGTAAACCCCAAAGCCCTCAATCTAGCTGTGCCCCAAGGGTTTCCCCACCCCCGAATTTTGCATTTAAGCAGAAGCCAAATTTTTTTATTTTCTGTTACATTGTGTTGTGCTGAATTTTCTGTTATACTAAAAAGAATCCCAACATAGATGATGACCCTGCACTTTTTCTCCTAGGCAATAATTTTATTTATTTTTACTTTTTTAGATAATAATTTTAATGCAAATCTGAGTTCAAAAATAAACACAAGGCAGTGTCATGGTTGCTTCATGTGTCCTGTACTATGCTGCATTCCTGGAGAGAACAGTGCTAGTGATATCCCCCCCTAACATAAAGGCAATATGTGGTAATCAGCTGTAAATGTAATAATAGGGTAGTTGAGATTTGTGTTTTAAATACATTCTTGCACAATTACTTCCCCATTAAATTCACACAGAAAGTTGAGGTTGGAAATCAAGATTGATATCATATATCTGCTAAGTAGCTGTCTGAGTAGAAAATGAAAATCGTGCTAAAAGTTAAAATCCACTGTTTGACTGAATTGACAAAATAGTAAAATTCCAGTTGATCTAATTCTCATTAGCTAGTGCTCTTAAAACTTTTCTTAACAAAAACTCAGATTTGGAAATTATGGAGTTCTCTGTCAGTGATTGCTCAGCTGTTCTTGTTTAATGCCTCTATTTCAATATCATTCTTAAATTTCAGCTAATTAAATTTTAGAATATAAGGAGCATTTTAAAGAACATGACTTTAAAATTAAGAATTTTATTATTATTATTATTTTTTGCAGTTTATTTATTTATTTTTTTGGCCAGGGCTGGGTTTGAACTGGCCCCTTCTGGCATATGGAGCCGGTGTCCTACTCCTTTGAGCCATAGGCGCCGCCCATAAAATTAAGAAATTTAAAAGTCAGCTCTTAACCCTGCTTTCCTTAGGAAATTTAGAACCTATTTTCTCCTAAGATATAATAAGATTTTTTTTTCTTTTTGGTAACAGCTTTATTGAGATGTAAATTACATGCTATGAAATTCACCCTTATAAAGTATTCAATTCATTGGTTTTCAGCATATTAACAAAGCTATGCAGCCAGCACCACTGTCTAATTCTAGAATGTTTTCATCTTCACTACCAGTTCCTCTCTCACCCTAGCCCCTGGCAACCACTAATCTCTAGGGATTTGCCTTTTTGGACATTTCATGCGAATGCAGTCACACAATAGGTGGTCTTTTGCAGCCAGCATTTTTCACTTAACAAAATGTTTTCAAGAATCATACATTTTGTAGAACAGGAGGTATTTTGTCTGAGCTTGAAAAGAACAATGAGGACCTTGACATGGGTAAGATGCTAACGTCTCCCTGCATGCTCTTCAACCTCCTGTACCAATCATTTCTCCACAACATTGCTAGAATGGTTTCTTAAACCCTACATTAGCAGACAGCCTTCCATCTACACCAGTGGTTCTCAACCTTCCTAATGCTGCAGCCCTTTAATACAGTTCCTGTGGGTCACAAGGCACAGGTTGAGAACCGCTGATCTACACCAATATGACTCTCTGGGCCCAGGCCTACCTCCTGGATCCTTCTGCTCACCTCTTCTCTTCTTCAGTTCCCGGCCATGCTCCCTGCAGCCCAGAGAATATGCTTCTCCCGTCCCTGCAACCTGCCATCTGCTCTTTTGTTTCTTTTAGTCACTTCTTTAGATTCCTTCAACTCCAACATCACTTCCTCAATTCTAGGTCATGTTTCTTAATCACTTCTTTGTGTAGCATATTCAATTTGTAATTATACCCCCATCATCATAACTATTTTGTTCATTTTACATCCCCTAACCAGACCATACACTCTCAAAGAATAGAGATCATGGTAATGTGGCTCACTTAAAAATCCATCATTCCTAATACATAGGAGGTGCTCCCTTTGACTTGAAGAATTTCTTAATGATTTTACTGTAGTTTTGTGTTTTGTATGATTATTTATAGTGAAATACTTTGAATATTGAAAACTCTGTCATCCAGGATATTGGATTGGCCTTTGTCTGACTAGGCTGCATAACAGAGTTCACTGTTCTTTGTTTAAACTTGACCACACTGATCAATATTAGTGGGTCAGAATCATCAGAGAGCAAAGGAAATGTGAAGTTACCATAGAAACTCCCCAAACTGTGGATTTAAAATAGCCACCCCCCCGAGCCAGGCATGGTAGCTCAAGTCTGTAATCCTAACACTCTGGCAGGCTGAGGTGGGGGGATCCCTTAAGTTTAGGAGTTTGAGAACAGCTTGAGCAAGTTTGAGACCCTGTCTCTACTAAAAATAGAAAAAACTACCCAAGCATTGTATTAGGTTCCTGTAGTCCCAGTGATTTGGGAGGCTGAGGTAAGAGGACTGGTTGAGCCCGGGGCTTTGAGGTTGCCATGATCTATGACACTCCTACCATGGCACTCTACCCAGGGTGACAGTGAGACTCTGTATCAAAAAATAAAATGAAATAAAATAAAAATAAAATATCCCTCCTCCGTCTCCCACTTCCTTTCTTTCTTCTTCACTACTTTCCTCTCTCCCAGCCAGACAGCAGCTTTCAAATTAAATTATAGGCCTCTCCTTCCTTTACAAATGAGAATTGGCACATATAATTTTTTAAAAAAACAATCCTACATTTTTATAGAACAATAAATGACATGATCTCATCTTTTTACAAGATAATTATATTAGGAAACTCTTAAAAGTTTTATATATAATTGATATAAACACCTCTAAAAACATGATAAACTATGGCAGATTTGTTCTTAGAAAAAATAATTGATGTCCTGAGGGACCAAATGAAATGTTATGGGAATTCCTGTCTTTGCAGGTGTTATGAAATTCAAAATTGAAGCTCAGACTAGGCCAGTGGGCAAACTTACCCCTCCCTGCTCCCTCACATACTTCCCCTCCCTGTTTAGTGGACATTTGGAAATGTTTGGAGACATTTTTTGTTGTCACAAATAAGGGGTGGGGAGATACTGGCATTTAGGTGGATAAAGGCCAGAAACATCACTAAATACCCAATAATGCTCAGGATAGCTCCTGCAACAAAGAATTACCCAGCCTAAATGACAACTGTGCCAAGGTTGAGAAACCCCAGTCTATACAAAATTGATATTTTGAGATGTTATTAAATTATGACCAAATGGTTATTTATTCCTTTGTTAATGAACAGTTAGTGGAAAGTCTTGAATAGTAAAATATTCCTTCCTTTGCTCACTCAATCAGTATTTCTTTAGCAACTGCTTCATGCCAGAGCCTGGACAAGGCACTCCAGATACATGGTTTAAAATACATGATCCTTATCACTCAGTTGCTTGCAGTCAGAGAGCGAGATATATAGTGTGATATTTAATACATCCAAGGAAAAGATTAAGAGAGCAGTGTACTCAGGGGGCTCTGCTCACATCTGCAAAGACCACTTTGTCTCCCCTAAGATTCAAAGAGACTTAATGGTAGATGTGATACACCTGGAATGCCTTGTGAAGGTTGCTGAGGGTTAGGCAGAGGAAGAGAGGGGATTTGGCAGAGGATGGAGCATACTAGAGGAAGAGACTTGTGAGCCGGTATCTGTGGGCAGTCTGATGGTAGAGCGTTAGGTCTGAAGGGCCAGTGAGGGCAGGCAGCAGGGTGTCCCCCGTGCAGGCTGAGAAACTCAAGGGAAGGAGGAGCAAGACCAGGGTTTTTGGGTTTTTTTGAGATAGTCTTACTCTGTCCCATAAGTTGTCCCTCAAGCTGCCATCCATAGGGAAAATGGGAAATTATAGCCAAACATATCTTTATTTCCAAAATATTTGCTCCAAAATTTTACAAAGAGGTGGCTAACAGAGAATATTTTGCAAATATTTTGTAAAATTTGGAATGGTGACTGTAGGGGTGACTCTGGGATACCCCATATAATCACTGCAGTGGACTGAATATTTGTGTCAATCTCCCTCCCACCATCAAGTCATATGATGACATTCTAAGCCCCAGTTGATGGTATGTGGGGTGGAGCCTCTGGGAGGTGATTGAGCCATGAAAATGGAGCTCTCATGAATGAGCCCTTATGAAAGGGACCTCAGAGAGTGATCTTGTCACCTTTCTGTTGTGTAAGGATACAAGGAAAAGTGGGCAGCCTACAATGCAGAAAAGGTCCTCGTATGTAAATATGTATATGTAATGATATCTGTACAGTGTTTCTCTATATAGCTCTATGTAATGTTTATTAGATAAAAATATGCAATTCATAGAGAAGAAAATAGCTAATACTAGCCTAGTGGTCATATTGCTTTTGTTAACATTTAAAAACAATTAAAAGTGGCTGGGTGTGGTGGTTCATGCCTGTAATCCTAGCACTCTGGGAGGCTGAGATGGGAGGACCTTTTGAAGCCAGGAGATCAAGACTAGCCTGAGTAAGAATGAGACTCCACTTCTACTAAGAATAGAAGAAATTAGCAGGGTGTGGTGGTGGGTCTATAGTCCCAGCTACTTGGGAGGCTGAGGCAGGAAGATTGCTTGTACTCAGGGGTTTGAGGTTGCTATAAATTCAACTGATGCCCTGACACTCTAGCCTGGGTGACAGAGAAAGACTCTGTCTCAAAAATAAATAAATAAATAAATAAATAAAACGAAAGCATATTGTTATGAATTGAATTATGTTGCTCAAAAAGATGTGTTGAAGTCTTAACCTCTGGAACCCGTGACTGTGACCTTCCTTGGAAATAGGATCTTTGTAGATATCTGTGAATTAAGATGAAGTCATCCTGGATTAGGGTGGGTGGGTCCCAATATAATGACCTGTGTCTTCATTAAAGGGAAGGAAATTTGAATACAGACACTTAGAGATAGAAATGCCTTGAAAGAACAGAGACACAGAGAGAATGCCATGTACAAAAGAGGCAGAAATTAGAGTGCTGCATCCAGAAACCAAAGAATGCCAAGGATTGCTGGCAAGGACCCGAAGTCAGGAAGAAGCAAGGAACAGAGGCTCCTCAAAACCTCCAAGACCCAACCAACCCTGCCAACAAGTTGATTTCAGACTTGTAGCCTCTAGAACTGTAAAAGAATACATTTCTGCTGCTTTGAGCCACCCAGTTTATGGGACTTTGTTATGGCAGCCCTAGGAAAGTAACACACATATATATCCACAGTAAGACTATTTACATATAAAGAAAGAGAGAAAGACAGCAAATGGTAAGCAGATTCACCTTGCTGTTTTAATTTCATTAGGTATTTTGGAAATCTTCTGCAGCACATATAGATCACATTTGGAATGGCCTCTTTCTTATGAGCTCCGGCTGCCGGTGGGAATATCAATGTTTGGCGATTTGAGCAGAGAAAAGGAAAAGAAGAAATCTTCAGAGAGGTAAGAGGAGAATAAGGTCTGAGCAGCATGTTGGAAGGGGAAGTATCAAGAAGATATAAGTAGTCAGCTGGGTACAATGGAGAAATAGACTCAGGAACATCAAGACTGAAAAATGTTCGGTTATTGGCACCCTGGAAGTCCTGGGCCATCAGTGGGAGATGATTTCAGTGGAGTTAGAGTAGCTGAAGCTAATATTAAGGAAATATTATTGTTCTCAGGTGCCTATTCTCTGGGGCAGGACAAAATAATCATGCAGAAGGATACTTAAGTGAGTGGGACATGCAATGGTGGAATAGAGGTAGGAAATAATTAATTATAAAAGGTATAAAAGGCAATATTATATTTTAATGAGGCTTCAGAAGTCAGTATAGGTATGTACTCACCTTGGGGTCTGTCTGAAAATGTCATTAGTAAAGGTGCCAGCAAATAAGGCTTTTAGACCATGTGCTATACTTCTTATACTTGTATACTTCTTACTGAAGTCAGGGTATAAATATCCCCTTCTAACATTTATGGAGAACTTGTTACATGCTGTGTACTGTGCCCTAAGCATACCTCATTTAATTCTCTTAACCATCCTCTAAGGTAGGTCCTTGGTATCTTCATTTTATAAATCAGGAAACTAAGGTTCATGCAGATTTCTCTTGCTCAGGTCACTTGGTTAGAAATGGGAGTGCTGGAGCGCAACTCCCAGGCTGTAGACTCCAGAACTTCCCCGAGGCCATATTAATCCTGAGGACATAGCACACATTGGGGTGGAAGACTGTAGAGGAGATGGCATTCTCTCTCATTATGAAACAGTGAACTGGTAGTAACTGGAACTCAGTTCCACCTGCACTATGGGCTTGCAGTGGTATTGCCCAGACAGAGAACTGACAAGGAAAACAGAGAACAAATACCTTTTGGTCGTATTTGCTTAGTTTCAGGTTAGACAACCCTTAGTAGAGGCATCCTGGGATATGGTCAAATTCAAATTTGTGTGAATTTACGATGTAATATTATATAATATTCTTATTGCCTCCAAAAAAAGTAACCCATCAATGGAAAAACTGAGTTCAGTCTTAAGACCCAGTAGAGATGGACTCTTAGTCATGTTGGTCCAAGATCTGAACTTGCTAAGAGGGGTTGTAGGAGTTTAGAACCTACTGAGCCCTGGAGCAGAGACTCTCTGAGATAGTGGTCCCTTCCATTTTTTTTTTTTTATTGCAGTTGTCATTATTGTTTAGCTGACCCAGGCTGGGTTTGAACCCACCAGCCTTGGTGTATGTGACCAGCACCATAACCACTGTGCTACAGGCACAGAGCTGGTCCCTTCCATTTTATAAGACAAAAAGTGAGATTCTTTGAGATTCCTATTTTTCTTTTTGAGACAGAACCTCAAGCTATCCCCCTGGGTAGAGTGCCGTGGCATCACAGCTCACAACAACCTCTAACTCCTGGGCTCAAGCAAGTCTCTTGCCTCAGCCTCCCAAGTAGTTGGGACCACAGGCACCCACCATAACGTCCAGCAATTTTTTTTTTTTTTTGGTTGCAGCCGTCATTGTTGTTTTGGTGGGCCCAGGCTGGATTCAAACCTGCCACCTTAGGTGTATGTGGCTGGTGCCTTAGCCACTTGAGCCATAGGCACTGAGCCAAGATTCCTGTTTTTCTTTAAAAAATTTATACATATGCATACTATTTGTATATACATATATATGTACACTATATACATATACCACATGTATATACATGTGTGTATAATTTCAAGCATATAGAAAAGTAAAGGGAATAAAATAGCAAACATTACATCAGGAATGGTATGTAAAATGCTTAACAGTCCTAAGTCCTTACACAGTGAGAAGAAAGTCAGCCAAACAAGTGGATGGACTGTGCAGGTGCAGTCCCCAGCCCCAGAAGAAGGCCTCTGTTCACTGTATACAAAGAGCACACATTGAGATTAAGCTAGTGTTTTTATATGCAAATTTCTTTACTCTGCCTGTTCTGTTATTAGCATTCAATAAATGTTTTTCATTTATGATTATCATAAGGCATGGAATAAATAATACATACGTTGGTTTAAAATTAAATAGAAATATGGACTCCGAATTGTCTCACCTAAGATGTTCCTATCCCCTCCTCTTGATTCTTGATCTTCTAGAGGCCAGAGAGAGGGTTATATATGATAAAGAGTTAAGAAGAAAGTAAGGAAATTATGGGTGGTGCCTGTGGCTCGGTGGGTAGGGTGCTGGCCCCATATACCGAGGGTGGCAGGTTCAAACCCAGCTCTGGCCAAATTGCAACAAAAAAAATAGCTGGGCATTGTGATGGGCACCTGTAGTCCCAGCTACTCTGGAGGCTGAGGCAAGAGAATCACCTAAGCCCAAGAGCTGGAGGTTGCTGTGAGCTATGTGACGCCATGGTACTCTATTGAGGGCAATAAAGTGACACTCTGCCTCTACAGAAAAAAAATAAATAAAAAGGAAATTATGGGCCAGTGCTTTTGCTGCGTGTAGTTATTGGAATCACTTCTGAGAGTTCACCCCCATTCTGGTGAGACAAAAGTGGTTTATCTGAAAATTCCCATTTCAGTACTGTAGAACAATTGGGTTTATTGCTAATTTTTTTGGTAAAATATTTTTAAGGGAAATCTGGCTCCCCAGGCAAGAAAGAGTGTTCTCGACCCTCATAATATATACTGGTTTATTCATTTCTCCGATTCTTGTGAGTCACTAGCATAGCCATAATACAAGTAATACTTCTCTCTGGATCCATGAAACTTCTCATAAAGTAGTACTGGTAAGAGTGTGAGATAAATCTTGGAGATAATGAAACCTGACTTACCTATCTCACAGGTTTCGTGGGAGGATAAAATGAAATAATGGATGTGAGCATGTTCTTAAAAAGCAAAACGTGCTATAAAATTCAAGGTAGTATTTGTGCCTTGGTTGCAAAATTGGTTTTCATCACACTCACTGTTTATCAGCTCTTCTCCACATACATGCATATGAAAAAGGCCTTCATGGTTCTCTTTCCCTATCCTCAAGGAACTGGACAGTTTTTTCTTTTCCTTTATGAAGGAAATCTAGTATCACTTAGATTTGAATAAAATTCTCAAGCCCTCATTTATTGTTTCTACACGTTTCAGAGTGAGTTTAAGATAATCATATAGCTCACTCTGTGAGGCCTTGGAATCTACTGGACAAATCTAAACAGCACAAATGAAAGACTCTGGGAATAACATCTCCCATCCGCTTTCAATGCCTATGGATCAGGCTGTTGGGAAATTAACACTGTCATATACCACTGTCACCCACGTAGATAGTAACATACTTTACTTAATTTATAGATGTTTCCCTTTTTTCTCTTAAAGGTAGGCTATAATGATTCCAGACTCCGCATTCAAATGTATCCTGTTCGTCTTTCTTCTGAGGCATCATTAATTTCTGGAGCTTACCTAGTAATTTCTTTAACTCTAATAGCTGTCCGTTTGTAAAAGGAAGGTTGGAGAAATGACTTCATAATACGTGTTTGAATGATTTTCATTTTTGAACGTGTAGCTTTTTATAAATAAAACCAAAGACATGAAACTAGAAATAAAATGAAAATGTGGACTGTATATATTTGTCTCTGAATGCTACTTGGGTAAGAAATGAGTCCCCAGATGAAAGTGATGTGAGTCATTTCAAATCTAACAACCTCATATTATCATAAAATTGTGTTGATGTATTTGTAGAAATCTATGAAGAATTCTATAAGGAAATTTTTTTCTTTTTTAAGAGACAGAGTCTCACTTTGTCACCCTTGGTAGGGTGCTGTGGTGTCACAGCTCACAGTAACCTCCAGCTCTTGGGCTTAGGCGATTCTCTTGTCTCAGCCTCCCTAGTAGCTGGGACTCCAGGCGCCCGCCACCGTACCTGGCTATTTTTTTTATTGCAGTTTGCTCGGGGCTGGGTTTGAACCTGCCACGTTCGGTATATGGGGCCAGCTACTCACTGAACCACAGGTGCTGCCCTATAAGGAACTTTTGATCCTGGCAGGATCCAGGGTTAGGGTTGCAGACTGAAGAGAGGGTATTTGTGTGTATGTGTGTGTTTTTATCCAACAGATTCTACACCATAGTCACATTTGATTTGCTGATGAAAGAAGTATCAGATTTTTTAGAATAAAGCATTAAGGATGAGCTTTGAGGACAAAACTGATTGCATTTCTCTACATGGGATGTTAGAACTACAAGAAAGCTTAGTATCAATCCAGAGATAGATCTTTCATACTCACTTAACATTGCTAATTACTGTTGTACTCCTTCTTGCTAAGCTTCCTCATGACTTCAGAGTCCTCAACACAGTGTTCCAGGCACTCATTAATAAACAATCAGAGGCGACATGCAAGTGAAATCTTTATTAATCCTCCTATGGAACATTTCAAATGATCGTCTTTAATTGCCTTCAAAAATATATCACAAATGTTTCTCATCCACCATTTTGTTCCAGACAATGGGACTATACCCACATACAAGAGATCTGTATGGATCTCTTATCTCAAAGGATTTACAATTTAAAGAGAGAAAAAAGAGAATTTAACAGTTGATAAAAACACAGAGTACTGAAAGTGAAGATGGAGGTATGCATAGGCTGCAGGGCCTCATAATACAACCTGGGGCTGGATCTGATGTTTTTCTCAGTAGGTGATGCTTGCCTTGGTCTTGAATGATAAGCAGCAGTTATTCAGGCTAAGCTAGGATGTTCTAGAACAGCAATCATCAATTTATTTTTTGTTTGTCTCAGATTCCTTTATGCTTTTGAAAGGTAGTAAGAAGTCCTCACAAAGTGCAACATAGAGTTATTATATGATCCGGAAATTCCACTTTGGGGCATTTACTCCAAGGAATTGAAGATACAAACTCAAAAAAAACACTTGTACACCAATGTTCACAGAGTATTGTTCACAAAAATGGCCATCAATAGATAAATAAAATAGAGAATATATGTACAATGGAATATTATTCAGCCTTTAAAATGAATGAAATTCTGATACATACTACAACACGGATGAACCTGGAAGACATTAGGCTCAGTGAAATGAGGCAGGCACAGAATGCAATATGCTTCCACTTATATGAGGCACACTTACATTTTCCCTTACATTGAGTATAATAAATATTGTATGATTCCACTTATATGAATGAATTGATAGAGATAGAAAGTAGAATAGAGGTTACCAGAGGCTGGAGGGAGAAATGGGGAGTTATTGTTTAATGGGTATAGAATTTCAGTTTGAAATGATTAAGAAGTTCAAAATTCTGGAAACGGATGGTGGTGATGGTTGCAAACATTGTGACTATACCAAATACCACGGAATTGTACAGTTAAAAAATGGTTACAAGGGTAGATTTTATGTTATGTGTATTTTATAACAATTTTTAAAAACAGTAATGGAGGATCTCAAAGAGTTTTGTTTACAGTGAGTTATATCTTTCTATATTTGCTGAATTCAAAACCAAAATTAAAAAATTAGAAAATATTTATTATTGCATTTTAAAATAAATCTATTGCATGTTAACATAAATAATTTTGGGGAGGTGAAATGATTATATTTTCTAAAATAAGTAAATAGCAAGAAGAGTGGTTATTGCTTTAAATTTCTTCAAATCTTTTTTTTTTTTTTTGCAGTTTTTGGCCGGGGCCGGGTTTGAACCTGCCACCTCTGGTATATGTGGCTGGCGTCCTACTTCTTTGAGTCACAGGCACCACCCTCTTCAAATCTTTTTATTTTTTATTTTTTTAATTTTTTAATTTTTTTTTCAGACAGAGCCTCAGCTGTCCCCCTGGGTAGAGTACTGTGCCATCACAGCTCACAGCAACCTCCAACTCCTGGGCTCAAGTGAGTCCCCTGCCTCAGCCTCCCAAGTAGCTGGGACCACGGGCACCTGCCACAATGCCTGGCTATTTTTTGGTTGCAACCATCATTGTTGTTTGGTGGGCCCAGGCTGGATTCGAACCCGCCACCTTAGGTGTATGTGGCTGGCACCTTAGCCACTTGAGCCACAGGTGCCGAGCCCTCTTCAAATTTTTTTAATGTCAGACTTCATAGAGGATAAATACATTCTCCTATCTGCTTCTGTATTCAATATATTGTGATCTGTTGTTATTGTGGAAACATAAAAAGAAAATCAAGCCTAACAGAGATAGGCAGTTGGAAAAGAAAGGCATATCTTAAGAGTTTCTTCAGATAACTGTGGGTATTTTTTGAAATTATATAATTGAATAAGTGGCCTTCCTTCTTTCCCTCTCTTCCTCCTTCCCTCCCTCCCATCCTTCCTTCCTTCCCTTCCTTCCTTCCTTCCCCTCCTCCCTCTTTCCCTCCTCCCTTCCTCCCCTCCTTCTCTCTCTCTCTCTCTCTCTCTCTCATTTTTCTTTCTTTCTTCCTTTTTTTCTGGCAGGGTCTTGCTCTATTGCCCAGACTAGAGTGCACTGGTATGATCATAGCATACTGCAACCTCCAACTCCTGGGCTTACATAAGTGATCCTCCCTAAGTGGTACTTTTTAAATGTTAGTCACAATGTGTGAAATCTGAAACTTGATCAATTAACTCTTTGTGTATTATTACACTATAATCCATAATATATTGATCTGTATTGTACCTTCAGTGGATGTTTTACTGGCAGATAATTTTGTGACAATACAAAAAATCTCACACATATAAATATCATCACCAAACCGATCAGAATGCTTTTTAAATATTGGAAGTGTTTAAGCCCACAGTGGTGGATACAAATTTTCCAAAATTCTAATTTTTACTGGAAAGTTTGGATTTTGTTTGCCATTGGCAACAAATACCATCAATTGTTTTGAAGTGATGGCCTTACTTTGCTCATTTTTAAGAAAGGTTTTGACAAAATGTCTGCTAACCACCTAAGTCTAAATGACCATAGTTTATTCCATGAGAAAAGTAGCAAGTTCAGCTTGCAACTCAAAATGTCACACCAATGCTCCCCATCCTGGGAAAGTCTACTGAACTTTGTTACATAAAGTACTTTATGTTTATTTCCCATTTTGTTATATAGAATGTTAAAAAGGCATGGATTCAAGGGTCAAGATTTAATAAAAGTAATTATTATACTCTTTCAGGAAATACAATCTTAGGTATAACTGGCATTTAAAAAAACTATGAGGTCACAAAAATGAAGAGTATAACTTCTAGTACAACTTGGTGCCACTGCCTTGATTTATGCAGTGGCACCAGTGGCTTTACCCACCATTGTTGTACAATCATTGCCTAAGTCAACACAGTGAAAAAGCAAATATCTTTTAGATATCATAAGTATCATTATAAAAATTATTTTGACCTTATGGATGGCCATAGGTCTGTAGGCTTTGAGAAGCACTGTTCTAGGCAGAAGGAAAGATACATATAAAGGCCAGAAGGAGACAGAGATTTACTAGACTCATAATATATGCTGCAACTTATATCCCTTCATTCAAAATGGCAGGATGTTACGTATAAAAGACAGGTGAGAAGAGAGAAAATACACTAATTTTTCCATTGTATGCATATACTACAACTTTTTAAACTTTTTTCCTATTGAAGGACATTTAGATTGTTATCAGTTCTTTTTTCCTAGCTATTAAAACTGATAGGAACATTTATACACAAGTCTTGGTCTTAGTTTGAGCTGCTATAACAATACCACAGACGGAGCAGCTTAAATAAGAAACATACATTTCTTCCTGTTCTAAAGGCTGGCAGTCTGAGGTCAGGGCATTCTTCCTGGTTGCAGACTGCCAACTTCCTCGTATGGTGGAAAGAAAATGAGAACTCTCTGGGGTTTCTTTTTTATGGGCCCCAATTCCATTTATGAGGACTCTACCTTCATGCCCTAATTTCATCCCAAATGTTTCATTCCTAAGACCATTGCACTGAAGTCTAGGAGTTCAATGTATGAATTTTGCAGGGGCACAGACATTCAGTTCAATGCATGTCTTTTTTGGCTAGGGCTGGGTTTGAACCCACCACCTCTGGCATATGGGGCCAGCGCCCTACTCCTTTGAGCCACAGGAGCCACCCTCCATGCATGTCTTTTTAGCCACATCTTTTCATTTCTCTTGAGTTATTAACTGGTTGTACAATGACTAGGTCATAGAGTAGCTATGTGGTTCTCAAGCCAACTTCGCCTTCTAAGGGACATTTAACAACGGGTAGGAATATTCTTTGTATTCACAACTCTGGCATCTGGTGGTAGAGGCCAAGGATACTGCTAAACATCCTGCAATACACAAGATACCTTTCAAAGCAGAGACTATCTGACCCCAAGGGCCAATAGTGTTGAGGTTGTGAACTCTTGGGTTAGATTTAAGTTTAACTTTAAAAAAAATTGTTAAACTGTACCATTTTACATTTCCACTAGCCATGTATGAGATGGCCAGTGGTTCTGTGCTCTTGTTAGCACTTGGTATTGTCAGTCTTTTTCATTTTAGTTATTTTACAAGAAGTGACATAATAGTTTATTGTGATTTTAAAGTATATTTCCTTGTTTACTAATAAATTGGGCATCTTCCTTTTTTTTTTTTTCTGAGACAGAGTCTCACTATGTTGCCCTCGGTAGAGTGCCACAGCATCACAGCTCACAGCAACCTCAAACTCTTGGGCCAAGTGATTCTCTTGCCTCACCCTCCCAAGCATCTGGGACCACAAGTGCCCACCACGATGCTAGCTATTTTTTGGTTGCAGTTGTCATTGTTGTTTAGCAGGCTTGGGCCAGGCTCGGACCCACCAGCCTCAGTGTATGTGGCTGGTACCCTACTCACTGAGCCATGGGCACTGATCCAAGTTGAGCATCTTTCTATGTAGTTACTAGTCATTTGAGTATTTTCTTTTGTGAAATGTCTATTCAAGTCTTTTGCCCATTTTGTTTATCTTTTTATTATTGAAATTTAGGAGTTGTTTAATTTTTTTTGCTTTTTTTATAACTGTAAAATATATGTGACATAATTTACCATTGTAAATTACCACGGTTAGGTGGCACATATACATATTCTTTTTTTTTCTTTTTTTAAATTTCTTATAGCATAACTGTGTACATTAATGCAATCATGGGGTACAGTGTGCTATTTTCATATACATTTTGAAATACTCTCATCAAACAGGTTAACATAATCTTTGTGCCATTTTCTTAGTTATTGATTTAAAACATTCATACTCTGCTTTTAGAAAGATTCACTTGTACCTTTGTAAGATAAACCATAGAGGTGACCCCACCAATTACTCTCCCTCCCCCATCCCCCTCACCTCCCCCTCCCACCCTTTCCCATATTCTAAGGCTAAAATTAGGTTATGACATTCCTATAAAAGCTGTGAATTAGTTTCAAAGTAGGGCTGTGTACATTGGATACTTTTTCTTCCATTCTTGAGATACTTTGCTAAGAAGAACATTTTCCAATTCCATCCATATAAACATGAAGGAGGTAAAGTCTCCATCTCAACGTTATTCTTTTACCTGCACGTCAGACCCAGCATTGCAGCCTTCCTAGTTCAGTGGCATTGTTTTCTCTCCCCTCTCTCTCAATGGTAGAGGTAGTTTAGGAAAGATAAAATTCACACCCTAAGTAACTAAATAAAGGCATCAGAGTAGTTTGATAGTTTGAAAAAGTCTTTCTGTGGCAGCTGTTTTAGTTCTTACTCCAACTGAGAGTAGCCAGCTTGACACAGGAAGGGACAGGAATTGTGGTTTGGGAAATCATCTCCAGTACTTTTTTTTTTTTTTTTGAGAGAGAGACTCTTACTTTGTCACCCTGGGTAGAGTGTCAAGGTGTCATAGCTCACAGCAAGCTCAAACTCCTGGGCTCAAAATAATCCTCTTGCCTCAGCTTCCCAAGTAGCTGGGACTACAGGTGTCCACTACATCCAGCTTTAGAGACAGAGTCTCACTCTAGGTCAATCTGGTCTTGAACTCCTAAGCTCAGGCAACCTACCTGCCTTGGCCTCTCGGAGTTTTTTAAACAAAATGTTAGTTGTATGAAAATGAAGGGGAACAGGGACCATCTTGGAGTGAATAGCTACATTGCTTTTTGGAATGGGCTGGTTTTGTAGTTTGCCAGAAGTGGGATATCAAGCCATCTCCAGCCCCTCTCTGGTGGCCTGGATGAAGATTCACAGGCTCAGGTGGTCACTGTTCCCCAGGGCCTAGGCCTCAGCTTTACCGTCCGGAAACGTGGTTTTGTCAGTCATCTTTCTCTGAGAGATGGTCTCTTGACAGCCACGCTTACAAAGGCCTGGTGTGTAAGGCAGAATGCCTACATAGCAGAAAGCTGAGAATTGGCTAGAATTCTTGCCATTAGAAAATCATATGTAAAGAGAAACGAGAACCAAATATTTGTTGAAAAGCATGGGCCCAGAGGAAGAACCACCATATATATTTTATTGCCCTAAAGTATGCTTAATGCAAAATTTGCCATTTTTTTTTTTTTGAGACGGAGCCTCAAGCTATCCCCCTGGGTAGAGTGCCATGGCATCATAGCTCATAGCAACCTCCAACTCCTGGGCTCAAGCGAGTCTCCTGCCTCCGCCTCCCAAGTAGCTGGGACCACAGGCGGCCGCCACAACACCTGGCCATTTTTTGGTTGCAGCCATCATTGTTGTTTGGCGGGTCCGGGCTGGGGATTCGAACCCGCCACCTTGGGTGTACGTGGCTGGTGCCTTAGCCGATTGAGCCACAGGCGCCGAGCCCAAAATTTGCCATTTTAACTTTTTTTTTATCATACAGTTCTGTGGCATTCAGCACATTTCTGCTGTCACACAATGGTCACCATGGTCTATCTATTGAACATTTTTTATCTTCTCTAGCTGGAATTCTGCACCCATTAAACAGTAACCCCACCCTCCCCGCGCCTTCTGTCCTCCAGCCTCTGACAACCACCATTCTGCTTTCTGTCTCTAGGAATCTGACTACTCTGGGTACCTCATTTAATTGGAATCACACAGTATTTGCCCTTTTTTGTCTGACTTATCTCACTTAGCATAATGTGATTCATCCATGTTATATCATGGGTCCGAATATACCCAGAAGTGGAATTGTGGGGTCATAGGGTAATTTTATGTTTAATTTTTTAAAAAACTGGCACACTGTCTTCCACAGTATCTCGTGCCACATCATACTCCTACTCACAGTGCTCATGGGTTCTGGTTTTTCCACATCAATGTCAACACTTGTTGTTTTGGGGTTTTTTTGTTTGTTTATCTTTGATTGTAGTCAACATAATCGGTGTGAAGCAGTATCTCCTTATTGTTTTGATTTGCCCTTCCCTAATGATTAGTGATACTGAGCATCTTTTCATGTGCTTGACATTTGATGATTTGTATACATTCTTTGGAGAAATGTCTATTCAAACCTTTGCCCATTTTCAAATGATTTTTGCTGTTAAGTTGTATACTCTGTTCATTGTATACTCTGGATATTAGTCCTATGTCAAATATATGATTTGTGAATATTTTCTCCCATTCTGTGGGCTCCCTTTTCCCTCTGGGGATAGTGTCCTTTGATTGCAGGGAAGTTTTACAATTTGATGGAGTCCTATATATCTATTTTTTTCTTTTGTTGCCTGTACTTTTGCTATCCTATCTAAGAAATCTAATGTCATGAAGTTCTAAAAGTTTTATAGGTCTTTGACCTATTTTGAGTTAATTTTTGTATACAGCATAAAATAAGGGTCCAGCAGTATCTTTTGCATGTGCATGCAAAATTTGCCATTTTAACTTTTTCAATTTACCTAGCACCATTTCTTGAAAATACTCTCTTCTCTTCATTGAATAACCTTGGCACTCTTGTTGAAATAATTTGACCATGTATGTGCTGGTTTATTTCTGAGTTCCCTATTCTGTTTCAGTTTTCTCTATGTCTGTCTTTGTACCAGTACCACATAGTTTTGATTATTGTCACTTTGTAGTATGTTTTGAAATCTGGACATGTGAGAACTGTAGCTTTGTTCTTTTCTTTCAAGATTATTTTGATTATTTGGGGTTTCTTGAGATTCTATATGAATTTTAGGGTGGCTTGTTCTATTTCTATAAAAAAATCACTGGAATTTTGATAATAATTATAGTGACTATATAGATGGCTTTGAGTAGTACTAACATGTAACAATATTAAGTCTTCTAATCCATGAACATGGTATGTCTTTACATTTATTTGTGTCTTAAATTCTTTCAGTACTGTTTTAGTTTTCAATGTACACTTCTTTAGCCTCCTAGGTTAAGCTTATTTCTGAATGTTTCATTCTTTTTGATGCTATTGTTAATGAAATTGTTTTATTAATTTTCTTTTTCTTTTCAGATCATTCATTCTTAAGGTATAGAAATGTAGCTGATTTTTGTGCAGGGGGGTTGTAGCTTACAATTTTGCTTAACTCATTTGTTTTAATTTTTGTGTATGTATAATCCTTAGGGTTGTATACATATAAGATAATGTAATCAACAAACAGATAAAGTTTACTTCTTACTTTATAATTTAAATGGCCCCTATTTCTTTTTCTTGTCTAACTGGTATAGCTGGAACTCCCAATCCCATGTTGAATGGAAGTGGCAAGAGCAAACATCCTTGTTTTATGATCTTAGAGTAAGAGCTTTTAGCTTTTTATCATTGAATGTGATGCTAGCTGTGGGTTTTTTTTTTAATATGGCCTTTTCTGTACTGAGGTAATTTCACTCCCATCCATATTTTTTATGATGAAAAAGTGCTGAATTTTGTTAATTTTTTTCTGCATTAATTGAGGTGATTGTGTGTATTTTCTCTTCATTCTGTTGATGTAGTGTGTTATACTGATTGATTTCTCTATGTTGAACCATCATGGCTTTCCAGGAAAAAATTCCACTTGGTCATGATGTAATCTTTCTAATATGCTGTGGAATTCTGTTTGCTATTATTTTGTTGAGGATTTTTGATTAATATACATCAGGAATATTGGTCTGTAGTTTTATTTTCTTGTAGTGTCTTCATTTAATTTTGATGTCAGAGTAATGTTGGCCTCATAGAATAAATTAGGAACTGTTTCCACCTCTTCAATTCTTTTTTTTTTTTTTTAACACAGAGCCTCAAGCTATCCCCCTGGGTAGAGTGCATTGGCATCACAGCTCACAGCAACCTCCAACTCCTGGGCTCAAGCGAGTCTCCTGCCTCGGCCTCCCAAGTAGCTGGGACCATAGGTGCCTGTCACAGCTATTTTTTGGTTGCAGCCATCATTGTTTGGGCAGGCCTGGGCTGGATTCAAACCCACCACCTTAGGTGTATGTAGCTGGTGTCTTAGCCACTTGAGCCACAGGCGCCGAGCCTACCTCTTTAGTTCTTTAGAAGAGTTTAAGTAGAATTGTTAATTCTTCTTTACATGTTTGATAGAATTCACCAGTGAAACCATATGATACAAGTCTTTTGTTCTCTTCTGGATGGTATTTAATTATAGATCTAATCTCTTTACTAGTTGTGAGTCTCTTCAGATTTTCTATATCTTCCTGATTCAGTCTTTGTAAAGAGGAACTATTTTGATAGCATCCCTGAGCTATATTAATTGCAATCATAAATACCACTCATTGTGCCCAATCGATAGACAAGGCACAGTGTTACACAGATTAGGTTACTTTATTTTTCTAATCCTTTTACAATGGTATTTCCTGATGATCTCAACCCAAAACACTCCAATGACTTCTAATTCCTTCAGAATGAAAGTCATATCCTCACAATGGTCGCACATCCTATATAAAGTATCTCTCATTACCTCTTTGCACCCACCTCCTACTGTTCTCACTGACAGGGAAGCTAGGGCTCAGTGGGGTTAAGCATCTGATCCGTTGCCACTCTTAAGGATAACCGTTCCCAGTAGCCTGGGAAGCTCAGGTCAATAGGTCAGAATAGGACTTCCATGGGCAATGCAGACATGCTACAAATGGCTAAATATGCTCTTTTTGCCCTCCTTGTCTAAGCTATGTGCTCATCCTTCTTCTTGTCTTGGCACAGTCTTTGTCAACACTCAAATATTCAATTAACTGAATTTCGGCTTCCTTGGTTAGAATCAGATTCCAGCCATGCTTTCCTGAAGAGCTATATCAAGACCATGTTATTTAGAATTTGGTGTTTGAGAGACCCCTGGGATACTTACTAACAGAAGAGCTCTTGGAGGTGTTCACCTGTGTTGGTAACTGATCTCATTCAACACATTGATTTTTATTTTCAACTTCCTGAGGTCGTCTTGAAGTTAAGACTTGGGATACCATCTGTAGATGGCAGTGCTGCTTGTAAACTCATATGTGATCATCTACTGTGCCTTGTTCCACCTGCCTTCTGTGTCCCCCTTGTTTAATGGCATCACTGGGGACAGCTCTACTGTGCTACATTTCCATTTTGATACAAGCCAATTTTCCTGGATTTCTTTAGAATGAAATCTTCCCTTTCTTTTCCAGGAGCCCAAATAGAAGATAACAGAATTCTAGCCTACCTATAAAACTAATACCCTGTTGGTGAAGCTCTCTGCTGAACAGACGATTTGATGTAAATTTTTTTTTAATAGAAAGGAACTTATAAATCCATGCAATCAAAATTTAGTTTTCTAGTTCTTTTTTATTCTCTTGAGCAAAATCATTAACTGTCCCTCCAGCTCCATACCAGGAGGATATCTGAATGAGCTAGTGAGTATCCAGTCTCATTCCATTTAAGGCATGATCATTTTTTATTCCAGGTTTCCTTTTTCAGAAGATGTTAAACATCATGGGATGATCGTGCATGATATACTCTGTCTCCTCAGTCAGGAATTTTCCAATCTGGATATTCAGTTGCGTCTCAACCAGAAAAGAGAGAGGCAGCTATTTGGCTTCTCTTAGGATGAAATAAAATGAGCAGCCCTCATGAAACCATGACAATTTACATTGTGCAGCTTTGGCTGTTGGAAACCATCCATAAAAAGACTGCGGAGGATGGCAAAATTGCAAAGTTTTCAACCACTGTGGAGCTGAGGGGCCTATCCTATATTCCACACGAAGAAATGAAAGATGGGTGTATAACATAAGTAATTTTTAAAGCACTATTTTTCAAATGAGGTTACCCTTGAATTTATAACTCAGTTAAAAATGATAAATATTCTGTAAGTAGATATTGATATGTTGGAGGGAAAAAGGTCCAGAGGGAAGAGGTCGGCTCATACTTTTGAGTAGCATCTATTCCCAGCTCATCAGGGAGAATCTAGCAATCTGCTTATGACCTGGTTCTTCCTTTGCTCTCAATTTTCACAGGCAGTGAATTAAAAGAGCAGAGTTTAATTTATTCCTAAGCAATGGCCTGGAATGTCTAACCAATGAGCCACCAAAGAGATTCCAGCTGATTGACAAAGACTCATTTCCCCCAAATACTTGTGTTAGTTGGAATTTCAGTTGTCTTGATGAAATAACCTGTAGAGTTGTGTTTCATTTCAAAAAGAAAATTCCACTATTCCACTCGTGGGGTATGTTGGAAACATTAACATTTCTTATGTTCCAGGAACCACAGGGGCTAGATGAATGAATGTGCTATATCAATCATGGGAAATTAGAGATTTTTTTTCCAGCCAAGGGCATGGTTAACTTGATCTGAACTGCCTTGAGTTTTCCACTCACAGTTCCTCCTTTCCAAAGAAAATACAGCCCAGCAAGTTAACACTTTTTCCAGTATGAGGTTGACACACTTGGTTTTGTAATTCTGCACCAGGGGAGGTGAGAGGCTAGAAATGGTAGGCAATTAGAGGAAGGAGAATCCTTCACAAAGGGCATTGAACCTGGTATGGGAGCTGTTTTCTTGCTCTGGAAAGTTGGTTTGTGTATTCCCCATGTTCAGTTAAATGGAAAACAACAGGTCAGGCAACTGTGAAACCAGTGTTTGTCAACCTTTTTTTATCTCATAGCATAGCATACTTAAATTATGTTGATTTAAAAAGAAGAGTTAAGAAAGAATATACTTACTGTGCTTTGACCTTTTTTGAAGATAATTTAATTAATGTTCTTTAAAAAATTTCCCGGAGCACCTAAGATCCTCTCACTGCGCACCAGTTGAAAATACCCAAAGCACACCGGCATGACTTGATGACCATTGTAAAGTGAAAATTTCCCCTCAAATGAGCCATCTGTAAGGGGAGAGTCAGGTCCTGTAATTTAAAACATCAACTCTTGACCGGGTGTGGTGGGTCACATCTGTGATCCTGTGGAAACTGAGGTGGGTGGATCATCTGAGCTCAAAAGTTTGCAACTAGCCTCGGCAAGAATGAGACCCCCATCTCTCTTAAAAATGGAAAAACAAACAAGCTAGCTGGGTGTAGTGGTGCACACCTATAATCCCAGCTACCTGGGAGACTGAGAGAAGAGGATTACTCAAGCCCAGGAGTAATTGGGTTGCTGGGAGATCTGATGCCACGGCACTCTACCCAGAGTGATTGAGGGAGACTCTGTCTCAAACAAACAAACAAAAAAACCAAAATGCCCAACTCTCATCCAAAAAGGGTAGTTAAGATGTGTCTTATGTAATTTATTATTGATTGTAATGAATGCAGTAAATTTACAGATGAGCTGGCTTTGAAAACTTAAAGGTTTTATTTTTGATATATATACAATGCATTGTCTTATAAAAGATGAAATATTTTAGAAGAATACTTAGAGTTGATTCAAAGTTATCCCTTTTGTAGAATCGCTCTCACCAATCTGTTTTCTGGTGTTCTACTTGGTGAGGGGTGATAAGCAGTAGAGATGGGGAATTGCTGGCCACGGCTCTGCCTGTGCTAGTGGAGTGAGAAAACCGTGGATTACACATGGATACAGAGGCAGAATAAAAAGGGGGGATTCTGTCTATGGAAGCCCTTACTGGGGGCAGCAACACATGTATCCCTAATCTGTAATGATTTCTCTTTTATCTGGGAATTGTGTTCTTTTTTGACTAAGGGGGTCCCTTCAGGGGGTGCACACATGAAACTGATGAAGCAAGGTGACCAACTGAATAGACCCCAGTACTTAGTGAGGTGATGGATGCCATTCCTGGATGCCTCTCGCCTTGAGGCCTTTCCCAAGGGCTCCAGAAGGCCTGTCTGTAGGAGTGACAGTCCTGTAGACAGAGTGTCTGTCAGAGCCCAGGACTTGAGTGTTTGCAGGGAGAAATAACTTGGTGTAGTGGTGAACTGACCTGAGTTATTCTGACCATTGGAAACTGTCCTGTAAATAGTGGTAGCCTCCAACAACTGGAGGCACATGACGGCCGTGTGTCTGCCCACCTGTAGCTTGATCTTTAGGGATGTGCTGCAATAAAGAACTTCTCAGGGGAATTCTGCCACAGGTACAAACATCTGGTGGCAAGCACAGAAAGGGTCAGACTCTCTGGTCCTGCATACTGTAGGAAGTCCCCAGATTTTGTTGTGTTAAATAGTAGCCTCTTGTCTGAATAGATAATATATAGGAATAGAACGGTATTCTAATGGCAAATAATGGGGTAAAGGAGCCCTCTGTTAAATCAGAGACCAAATGAAGTTCAAGATCCTAAAGTTCAGGATGCTTTTATAAAAGGGGTAAGGCTTCTGAATTTGCCACATTCTTATACTTCATTTTGCAAAGGCAAAGATGCTAATCAGTCATGTCCCTTGAATGCTGTTCATGTCACAATTGCAAACATTATTTTACACTAACTCTTACACTAACTACCCAGAGTTTTTTCCACTAACTCACGAGTCTGCCTGGCGCATTTGAAGTACTTGCTGTTGCTACCTGTGGGTGCAGACAGACGGTTAGGGGCCTTCCAACACTACCTAGCCACCAGTGAGATTAGACTCCTGAACTTTCTTTGCTCTCAAGAAGGAATACAAGGACGAAGGTGCTTGAATTTGGCCTTTGAGTATTATTGGGTGAGGATGAGATGCTGGAGGCTGCAGTCTCTATCCTATGAGCCCGAGAACACAAGCTTGCAAATTAAAACTGTCTAGAGATGACAGGAGAAGGCAAGGAAGAACCTAGGTCATTGATGATAGCTCGGAACCACTTCAAGTACAGCTAACTTCCTTAGAGTATAGATGCACATAGCATTTACACTAAAGTAATTTAATTAATTAATTTATTTATTGGAGATAGAGTCTGACTTTGTCAACCTTGGTAGAGTGCTGCGGCATCATAGCTCACAGCAGCCTCAAACTTCTGGGCTCAGGAGATCCTCTTGCCTCAGCCTCCCAAGTAGCTGGGACTACAGGCACCTGCCACAATCCCTGGCTATTTTTTGGAGACCGGGTATCACTCTTGCTCAGCCTGGTGTTAAACTGTTGAGCTCAAGCGATCCACCCATCTTGGCCTCCCAGAGTGCTAGGATTACAGATGTGAGCCACCTCACCCAGCCATATACTGAATTATTTTAATTAGCTAAAAGCTGTTAGCATATTCTAGGTTATATTTTCCAAGGATAGATCCAGCTACTCCTGGGAAATCTCTAGGTGATCTTGCAGCCCTCACAAATTCAATACGTACAAATATGAAGTATCTTTCTTCTTTGTGTTTCTCAGTGGCAAAAACCAGAAAGTCTTACTCAAACTTTAACAATATGCAGGTGTATCATCTCAGTTAAAAAGAACCCCCAGTTCCATCCATGTAAACATGAAGGAGGTAAAGTCTCCATCCCTCTTTAGGGCTGCATAGTATTCCATGGTGTACATATACCACAATTTATTGATCCATTC